>APFE030752900.1:7117-33947 GCA_000404065.3 Pinus taeda
GGTTGTAGAGATTGTGTTCAAGTATGGGGTTAGTACAGGGAGCTATAACGATAGACTATGACAGCCAAAGTGCAATTTTCTT
Organism: Pinus taeda; assembly: GCA_000404065.3. Classification (NCBI taxonomy): domain Eukaryota; kingdom Viridiplantae; phylum Streptophyta; class Pinopsida; order Pinales; family Pinaceae; genus Pinus; species Pinus taeda. Next base: position 7,200 of record APFE030752900.1, read on the forward strand.
GGCAAAGAACCCTGCTTATCATTCAAAGACAAAGCACATTGATGTTCAGTATCACTTTGTGAGGGATATGATAGAAGAAAGAAAGGTGTTGCTGGTAAAGGTGGACACTTTGAAGAATACTGTAGATGCATTGACAAAATATCTCTGAGAAGTTCTCTTGGTGTAGAGAAACAATGGGTGTTTCAGGGCTAGAAAAATGACTAAGCTCTCCTATGGCACCTTGTGGAAAGAAAACAACAAGTGGGAGATTGTTGGTTGTGTTATATTCTTCCCACATAGTTAACAAGGGATTTGAGGGGTACCCGTAACCCCACTTTATGGGGTCCTGGGGCAGCGCCCCGGAAAATTTTGGTTTTGGACCCTATGTTAGGTTGGGCGAACCCACCTATGGTTTTGTGCATGATTTTCGCACATGTTTTTTTGGACGCGATGGTTTTCGATCCATGGTATTGGATGCAATTGTTTTTTTGGTCCATGGTATTGGACGTGATGGTTTTCGGTCCACGGTATTTGATGCTTCGGCATGTATAAATATGTATTGCAACATTGAAAGGAACATAATGAAAAAATCAAGCTGGTAGTCCCGTTTTCAGATCCAGTGGGAAATCTCTGTGTATATGTGTTTTATGTGTTATGCTCTTGCATTTTTATTTTTCCTATGATTTAGAATTCGTATGCAGGAAATTTATGTACGGGGTTAAAACCTACATATAGACGTCATTCGAGAACACCTATATGAGGATTGTAATGAATTGGTTGCATATATGAATGATAATCAAATTATCCAGAATGAGATTATGGAGCAATTGGACAATCTTCGTCGGAGCCACGGTCGCACTAATGAGCATCTTTGTGATTTGGAAGCTCAAGTTGAACACATCGACTTCCACTTGCATGAACATGCTAGCTTTCATGTTGCACCTCCTATAGTCCCTCCCCATCAACCTCCTAGATATGTTTTTGCCAGTATTTGTGCTCTTTTTGTCTCTCTTTTGTGATGTATGGCTCTTAAGCTTGGCAGAAATAATGCTTGTAAGGATCAATCTTTGGCATACTCCGGCCCCTGGTGCCAACAAGTCTGGTCGGAATGAGGCTCGGGGGTCCGTAAAGACATGTTTTGTAATATTTGCTTTTATGAGAATATAATAAATTAAAAATGTCTGACAAAAAATTAAATAATAATAGTAATAGTAATAATAGTAATAATAACAAGAAATAATGTGTTTCTATGGTTTTCTCTTTAGCTTATGAATCCTAAATCAAATATTTTAGGTTTTATAAAGTTGTTGTGGCATAATTTTAACACATAACGTGTTGGTAGTTTCATTGGTCAGGTGTTGATCATGCATTCCTTTATTTGGGATTCATGTTGCCAATGCATATTGTTATATTTCATAGTTATAGGGGAGAGGGGGCTTGTTACAAATGATTTTTCACTTGTTATCAAAATCAATACTCTGTTATGATAATTGTGTGTTTTTCTTGTTAGCACAAGAATTGTACACATATCTGTTTCAAAAAATATATAGATTTGATGATATATGTATTAGGTACATTATTGTTCATTTTTTTTGTGACTCTATACCTCGTTCATATACAACAGTTTTAGTTGAACCAATTATATCTATATCTTTTCACTAGTTTTCCTATATATTTTTATGTTATTGTTGATAGTCCTGGACGCGCAAACATACAAGTGATATCCCCGATAGAAGTCCCAATTAGACCTCAAACCATTTGGTGTAGGAGTCCCATCCGAAATATTTCCTGGTTGCCAATGTAGTGGGTTTTAATGATGTGCCTTGGCTGTAATGATGCATAGAGTGGGGTAAGGTGACTTTGATGGGAACAAGTGTGTGACTCTGCAGAAATTCAAGTGCAATGCATGAAGGTTCTAACATAAAAATGGGAAGTGAATGAGTCCCTTAGAAGCCTATAATAGTACGCATCTTGGAAGGAACACACGAGCATAAAGACATCACAAGCTAGCCTACAAAATAATTCACAAGTTAATTGTGATGGAAAAATACAACATCGTGCATTCAATAAGATCCATACCAATGCAAACAAAGTAGTTCATATGCATAAGCATAAGTGAAATAACATACATTTCAAACATAACAAGAATAGTCCTACTATATTCACAACATATGCATGAAAATGTGTTGGCTCTATTCCTTTATTAAAATGAAATTTCCAATCATACATATACCATTGACAAACCACTAGCCCCATTAGTGGAACAATAATTCTACACTTGCTCCTCCAAAGAGATATACTCGCTCTATGCTGCGAAAAAGCCAAGGCTCTCACAAACTCCCAAGCTCCTGATTCTAAGCCTAAGCCTAAACAAAATCTTGGCTTCCAAAATCCCTTTACATGAGTTATGAGGGTGTATTTAAACCAAATGGGTGACTATTCACTTCCCCTTGTGACTCTCATACTTCCCTCATGACTCTTCAACTTCTTTACAAGATGACACTTTAACTTCATTACATCATTACTCTTCACATTCCACAATTGACACTTGCAATTCCACTTACAAATTAATTACAAAAGAATATTATAATACACTCTTACTGATATAAGACAAAATTAGGTAGAGCCAACTAGACAACCTAATAAGACAAAATAGTTAATATTGAGTTTGGAGAAACTCCATCTCAACAATTTCCACTTGATGTCTCTCCATCACGTAACGATGCCAAGATTTGTATCATGTGATGAAATCCCCAAACTGTGCTATGGTGTTAGGATGGAAGTAGACTCTAACCTCCATGGCATCCAAGTACACCGATTTGGAACTGATATGTGTTTCATTCTTGAGCAGGAGAAACATTGTATTGATCTGGACATGGCCGCCAATGTACTTCTGCATATTCTTTATATTTACTTCAAGATCTTCCTTGATGGTGAAATGTCTCAAATGTTGCAAGTATTCTTCAATCTACTACCTAACCTAATTTTTGCATTTGGTCTCAGTGAGTGAGACAAATGATGGGATCGTTCACGATTTCACCAAAAAGTCCAAGTTGTTGTACAATCATGCATATGAGGCCTAATTGTTGGCAATGAATGAGGCAAGTTGTTTATTATTTTGGATGAGAATTTGAACCTTTTCTTTCTCCAACTCTTCCATTTTTTCCTAGTTCAAGTGCTGCCACTTTGTATTCCATTGAACATTCATGCACAATAGCAATATTTGATTATACAACCTTCAAATTTTTGACATAATATTTACACTTTTTCATACAACCCATGCAAGTGGGTAGGTGCCTTATGCACGGTAACAAGCAACTTATAAATATTCTACATGGTCCTTCTAGTGTCGATACTTCATCGAGGATCGTTGCCTTCAACTCTGCCAAATAGACTTGTGCAATAGATGTGTTCTGTAACTTTGTTCAGAGTTGTTGAACCTCTTTCCTAGCAGCATGCAATTTCTTTGCCATCTATTTATTCTCGACCATCAAATAGTTTTTTTTTTACTTTGTGGCACCTGCAAAGGAAAAGTTGGCTTCGAGAATGGCACCTAGATTTATTCTAGTGTCTGTCATGATGACCCTTTCTCTGACGAATGCAAGAGATGCAAGGTCATCTAGAAAAATTTTATTTCTCGCTTGTACACTTTTTTTCTAAATCTTTTCATAAGTCACATTGTATGTGTCCATAATCATACCATCATCAAGAGGATCAATTTCCTCTTCCTCGTTTGGACCTTGCTCCACTGGAGGGTGGGGAGACTAAATGGTGACTTGGTGTGTACTTGGCATCAAATCAACATCTTGGTTCTGCAACTTTGGTTCCTCCTCCATGTCTTGGATCTCAATAGACTCCTCAATATCTTGAGCAAGCTCCTTGTCCTGCATCTGCTTTCTCTCCTCCTATAGTTTTTAGTTTTGTTCTTGTTCTTCGGCTTGTATTTGTATGGCTTCTTCTTCTTCTACTCTTCACCTTTCTTATTCTTCCTGCTTTTGGATTTATTCCTCCAATCTCTTTTTCTCTGATTCTTCACTTTTCTTTTGTCCTGCTTCATGCATCCTCTATTTCCTCTTCTTCTTTGTTTTTATGGCCTCTTTGAGTATGACTCGATCTGCTTTAGTCTTGCAGCTTCACTCTCCCTCTGGACTATACACAACTTTACTCTTTCCCTTCTCGTGCACTGGGTTGCTCCCTTCCCATGTTACTGCCTCTAAAGTGACTTCTTTCTACAAAGTAACCTACGATGTTCCAAGGAAGTTGACTCGTTCCTAGGACTTGGAGGCATTATAAAAATCCTTCCATGGTTCCTTCTCTCGCCAGTAGAATGTCCCTCTTAGCCACTGGAAATGAATCCTTGCTCAATGTTCTCTAAGAACATTATGAGGATCGTCTGGATTGAATTACAAAGTACTGAATGCAAATTGTTATATCACCTTTCCATCAATATCTACAACTTTCAAATTTTTGATCTCATACAATCTGATTTGCATAGGAAGTGTTGGCCAAGTGCTTTCTTTTTCCTATGAAAATTTGTTGGCAACCCTGTGGAGATATGATACACAACTTCTCGCATGATTAATTTATCATTGGCATAACTTAGTAAAAGATGAAAAGACTTTTTATCCACCAAACATCCTAAGGAAAGTTCCATCCATTGAGGAAAACCAATCTGCCATCTCTAACACTGCTTCCATTTCCCCATGTGACATGTAAGGTGTCTCTTCCTCAAAGATAAACTTCTACAATGGAATGAGGAAGTGATGAGTTAGATTTTCTATTAATCCTCTATGGCTACAATTTGAAATCATCTTCCAATGAATGTGCACAGTAGGCTCCCATGGTGTACAAGTCCAATTCAAGCTAGGGAATGTATTATGTGCATAGCTTGCATCCAATAGATAGGAAGACATGTAAAATATAGCTTGTTTTCCCTAGGGGGGACTAAGGGCATTAGATACATGGATTTGTAGCTTCTGAGCCAACAAGTCTTACTAGTTGAATGGTTTACCTTCGTTCACAACCTGGTTCATTAAGAATGCGCACCCTTCATGGAAGGTCTCAGTGCTCTGTTGACCATAGATTCTACAACATAGAACTATCAAGAGTTGATAGGCCCTCCTCATATATTTTGTCTTATAGGTTTTGATGGGTGTCTGACGAAACTTTGTTGGCTCTTTCACCCACCCTTTAATAATATCCTTGGTGTTCAAGTAGTTGGTGGCAGCATAAAATTAGGAATCCACAAGTGATTCCAGCTCCGAAAAATGATACATGAGATGATAATCAAGTGCCAAAAAAGAATTAAGCCTTTGTCCACTGGCATTGTTCAAATTCATAGTCTTTGGATCTATATGAGAAACTATCTAGTTGACAATGTCTGCATGTGGGAAAGTCGAATACTTGCATGCAACGTTATGTAATCCTGACTTCTAGACATTGATATACACTTGTTAGCCTTCAAGGTATGCTTTGAAGCTTCTTGGTGAGAGTGCTTCATTCACTTTCTGATAGTGTGATATCTGATTCATTTTCTATAAACGGTTGAGTATCTCCGTAAATTGGCAAGTTCATTGACATACTCTCAACTACCTCCCCAATGCTAACTTTATGTGATATCCTTTGAAGCAGATCTCTTTGGCGTGATGATGTTAGTGACTGATGAGGAGAAGTGCTCAACAACTACAATACTTGTAGGAGGAAAATCCACTCATGATAATAACAAATAAAATTCAAAAAATAAACTTACAAAGAAAGATCAAGGTAGCAACCAATGGACTCACTAGGAAAACTGCACAATTTTTGAGGTGAAGGAGGGAGACTAATTGCCTGAATTGTGCATTGTGCAGTCTCAACATGCAGTGATGCAGCCTGAGGCTAGAGACTATGCAATGTGTAGCTTAGCCTGGGCAGACTAGGGTGGATACTATGCATTATGTAGTCTCAATGACCAAGGGATGGGATTCAGCCCTAGAACTGCGCAATGCACAGTTAGGCCCGCTAGCTACTATGCATTAGCCGTCTTATAAGCTAAGTTGACAACTTGAGCCTTGGACTTGCGAAATACCCAGTTAGACAAGGAAAAATTTGACGAAGGGATTAGCAGATCTGCGTGGTAAGAGTGTGGGAAACTGGGCGGTCTAAGTGATGGTGAAATTTAAAGGCACATATATCACTAAGGATAGATGGACCAATTCAAATCAATTGCATAAGATCAACATGCAAAAGGAAAAATAAACATGCATGGAGAGTTGTTGAAACGACTACCACTAATGGGAAAAAACTAGAAAATTGTTGCAACACTTGTAAAAGGTAAACGATGGACTAAAACAACACTTGTACAAGATAATATAAGTTGAAACACCAAGAACCATGAAAATAAATAAGAAAAACAACACTTACAAAATCCAAGAAACAAAAAGTGATAGAAAAGCAATAAAAGAAAAACTCACCTAGAAAAATGATGTAAACCCCACCAAAGGCTCCTTGATCTCCTTGGGAATGTTAGATCTCTAAAATCAAATGTGCAATTAAGCTCTAGGGGTGCCCATTATATAGATCCAGACTGATTAGGGTTTATGATGTGCATGCCTAAAATCAAGGAAAAAGCAACACTTGGTGGAAAGTTTCAAAAATAGTAAGTGTGACACCTTTGGGAAACTAATTAATGACTCCTAATTTTATAGGAACAATATTTTATTTTTTTTCTTTTATTTTTTATTTCTCAGGAAACTAGGTGTTGTTCCTTAAGAAACCAATTTCATGGCTTTAGGGAAATTGTGCTTAAGACATTCATAAATATTATTTATTGTCACTTATTTGTCACTTAGATATATGTTGTGTCTTTAAATGAAGGACTTGGAAACTTGGTCTTTAACCTTTAGTACATGTATGACCAGAACATCTCAGAATGCCATTTCTTTCTAGATATAAATGATGACTAAAGAAAACTTGAAGGAAACATTAAATATAGTATGTTGATCTTTCACAAAAACTATTATCCATCACTTAGAAGAATTATGGAAATGAGAACTGAATCATAGACAATATGCTGCTTAACACAAAAACTACCATCTGTGACTCTGGGAGAAGTTAAAGATAATATGCTGGTCTTTCACAGAAACTATTATATATAACTTAGAAAAGAAGGTGGGAACTTCAAGTATAAGAGTGCTCTTTTAAGGAATTTTAACTTTATCTACATAAGCAAATAAAGACCTGCAACTTCATTACTATACTTAAAAGAAGAAAACATAACATGACACATAACAGAGAAGGTTACAAAATTATACCCAACAACTCCTGGAAACTTCTGATTCTTTCATTAATCAATGATATTAGGAATACAATGGCCTAGTCTCTGTGTTCGCTAAAATTCCAACCCTTTCTTAGTAAATTTTCCTCCTTTTATACATTGTGGAACAATTGTTGATATCTGAAACTGCCCAAATTATCTAACTACTTTTCTAACTATATGAAGTAAAAAATATTACAGAATTTTATAGAGGGTAAAAGACACCTCAAAGATCATGAAATAACAAAAACATAACTGGATTTAGAAGGGGATGATAACCGCTGGCTTGCTCTGTTGATCCGCTGCCGAATTCCTCTGTAACTTCCCTAATGATGCTTAATTCGCTTTAGCCGTAATGAAATACGTTTAGTTTGTGTAATCTTGGGCTTGCATGGGCATTATGAATGGCCAAAACGCAAAGAAACATACCGGATTGTCTTCCTCTTTAGCTTCGTCTCTAACCCTGATTGTCCACTTTACACAGTGAAATTAACATGAAGCTTTGATTAATACGGAACTCAAAAGAGTTATTCCTTCTTTATAAACCTGTCAAATCTACCCATTCAGTGCTCCATTGACTTCCATCACAAATCGCAATCGACCCAATAATCATTGTTAAACTTAACCTACGCACCCTTAGGTAGCATAACTATGGAAGTGTTGTACTTATGCGTAAATCCTTTATATCTGCACTTTTCTATTGTAAACCTTTTATAATGAAAATATACTATAAAACATGATTTTTCCACTTTCAATACAGGCTTCGCACAATTTTTGAGCTATACATTTCAACCAATACATCCCACCGTAGATCTGCGCTTTTCAGATCAGACAGTCTATAAAGGTTTCGGGTGGGACATAAGCCCGAGAATACCCGCCAGAAATGGGCAGTTTCCTCTCTCCACCCAGCTACTACTTGTTGAATGATAAGTGGGATCGGGTGAGTTTCAATAAAAACCATTTATTGTTTTTTCTCTGCTCAAAAACCTGCCTTATAACTTGAAATCTGCCTTTTCATATGCCTTGCGGACTTGCTAGACTTTACAATAAAACATATATATATTTCGGGTCTACTATCGTGAATCGCAATCGGCAAAAGAACCAACATATATGCATAAAGGCATTGCGGACCCGACGAAGCTATTGAACACATTATATATACATTCGGGTCTGGCCCTTATCGCTGATCGCAATCAGCGAGATCACATATAAGCACTCTGTGTTATTTTGGACCCGCCGGAACTTTGCAATTTAATACATATATGTTTCGGGTCCGGCCCACAATCACAAATCACAATCAACAATATCAGCGGAACCAGTCATATATATCATTGCGGACCCGCCAAACTCTAAAAAGCACAACTTATAGTATTTTGGGTCTGGCTTTAACCCTTTAACACTTGTTTCTTTTGCGATCTGCTATGAAATAAATAAATACTCCATGTATTTTAAACTTTGCTCGGGGTAAAGAATATAAAGAAATTTCAATGAGGTGAACCCCCGATAATGATATATCTAATAAAAAAGCTAAAAACACAACATAAGCTACAACATCTGGCTCCAACTGGGGATAGTGATTCTACCACAGAAGCACTAAGAACCGTAGATCAATGCTTTATCCATTGGGCAATGGAGTCATATATTGCTTCACCAAACTTACCTATGTGAAAACTTTGTACAATGAACCCAAGCTGATATCTGCGGTGATAAAATGCTTTCACTTTAATAGCAGAGTATTGAGAATCATAGATTAGTATCCTTATTTGGGCATGGAGTCCAAAAATATGAAAACCCTGAAATCTAACAACTGAAACCTGACAATCTGACACCTCTACAAACATGTTTCCAACGGGGAAAGTCACCTCTATTCATTAACTAATTATTAAACTGAAGAACTGCAACTGGAAACCAAATGCTCAACACCTGAGCTTATTTATGTACAAGTTCATACATATACACATGATTAATCTCCATCAGGTGAAGTCAATCTTCCAATGGTACCAAGTTAACATCTGAGTGCCTGATCTAGAACCATTTTGCTAGTTAACCTTGAAAAAACAATTCATTATGAGTTTCTCCTGAGTTCCAATGTTGTGATCTTGAATGTGTTCATCCTGTGAAACCTTCCCTGAGTCGACAACCACATCATTGGGGTTAGAAAGCCTTTCAGGAGGAATAAGTACCTTTGGAAAAATATTATCCTTCAATTGAAAAATCTTTAGACTAGCTATTGGATCTTTTAAACCACTAATTTCTACAGCTTCTGTTGTTTCTTGTTTATCCTGATTAATTTCTATGCCCTGAAACTCCTCAATTATAGACAAAAATTATTTAATTTTTTGATCATCTTCAAAAGCTTGCCAATTTTTAGCATTATTAGGAACAGAGGATCTGTGTCTCATCCCTACCTCATATCTTAGCCTTGGATTAATAGGAGGCTTGAAAGTGCTAGCAGCCACAACCAATGAATCTGCCAATCTATTCTCATCTCTTAGAATGAATTTAATGTTAAAAGCTTCAAAGAAGTTTTCAATCAAACCCCATACCTCATTTTTGTATGCCTAATGCCTAGGATGCTTTTTTTGGCAGTGATCTTTTATCTGCTTAATAATTAGTTCCGAATCTCCAAAAGCAGAAATTGACCTGACTCCAATCGGTTTGGTTGTTTATAGAGAAATAATCAAGGACTCATATTCTACCACATTGTTAGTTGCCTCGAACTCTATTTTAAAATAAAAAGGAAACATATTACCTCCAGGTGCAATTAGTAGAAATCCAACACCTGTTCCTTCCTTGGAATAAGCTCCGTCAAAGAAACATTTCCCCACTTCTTCTGTTTGCAGCTCTGTAATTACATTGGTTGAAGCAAGCTGCTTTTGATTATCTTCAGCCAACTCTACATTATCATGCAGTGTGAAACAAGCAAAGTCATCCTTCTCCTGACTATATACAAGTGAATTGCTTGCTCCATTTTTCGCAATTGTTTTTACAAATCTAGTTTCTTTGTACAATCTCCTCTCTTCCCCACCAAAAATTAGTATAACAACATATGTAAAATCCAATTTCAAAGCACCACCCAATTAAGCCCCCCATGACCTAGATAGAAGCATTCCAAATATAGCAGGGATATCTGCTACTACTACATCCATGACCAAGCTTCCAGCTGGAATTTGGGCTAGTGACACTGCTAGATCCTTAATAACCCTTAGACACCTAATTAATTAAAATAATATAATTAATTAAAAGGATAAAATGAATTAAATAAAAAATAAGTATTAAAATTAATTAATTAAAATAATATAATTAATTAAAAAGGATAAAATGAATTAAATAAAAAAAATAAGGTATTAAATTTAATTAATATGACTATATAATAAAAAAAATAATAAGGAAGGCCTAATTAATTAAATTAAAGTTAAATTAAGGGCTTAAATTAAATATTAAATTTATATAAGAAAATAAAAAAAATAAAACATGATTAATAATAGTAAAAATTAAGGAATTAATTAATATAATAATAAAAGTAATATCAAGTAACTAATTTAATAATAACAAAGCCCTATTTAAATTATTATTAATATTTAAGTAAAAATAAAAAAATTTTAATTAATTTTATCATTTTAATTAAAATTATAATAATTAATATTATTAATATATTAATTAATTGATTAATTAATCTTAAACAATACAATAAAATAAATTAAAATAATAATATAATAATAATCAAATATAAGTATCTTGTATATAATAATAAGTGTCGTCTCTCATATTAGGGCTCCTGTGTAATTGTGTATTTATATGCAGGTTCCTAGCTCTTTCTCTCATCATCATTCATTCATTTCATCTATCTTTCAAAGTGTCCTGAAGATGGACCCCCATTGGGGTTCGAAACGTCGGCAAAATGAAGTTAAAACTGTGGATAATCCGGAACATGAAGCTACAAAAAATTCCCACAGAGGCCTGAAATCCAACAGAATACAAGTCCCTATAGGGTTTGGTAACTTGTAGATCTAGTTGCTTCATTACTGACAAAGGCATAAGATTGTGTGAAGCTCCTGAATCAAACATACAATTATGTAAGAGGAAATCATGGACCAATAAGGAAATATAAAAAGGAGGTATTGAAGGGTCTACTTTCTCCACATGTGGGCCAAAAACCACTACTGGTTTGTCTTCCTGCAGATATACAGTGTTATTTATAATCTCATTCTCTTTCAAACTGACAAACTCAACAATCTCCTTTTGATAAATAGGTATTTTTGTCAATTCTGTAAGAGGAACCTGAATTCTTACATTTTCCAACTCCTTAGTAAAACTAAACAAGTGACCCTATTTAGCAGTCCTTTCATTCTTCTCCTCACCTTTTTTCATGATTGGGACTACTTGAGGAATTGAAACAAGTCTTTCCAAAGGAATTTTTCTTGTTTGATCTTGAGAAGACTCACCTTGAAGTATCTGTGTCTTCCCATTTGCATTATGTTGTTGCTTTCCTTTATTCACTTGTTTTGCAGACTGAGATTCTTGTGGAGTCACCTTTGGTGAGGAAATTAAAACTTGTTGCTCACTTTCATTTTCTTGATTTCTTGATCTCTTCCTCGATCTCAAGTCATATTTCTTATGTAGTTCAGCCTACATAAAATCAAAGAATTGCTTGCAATATTCATCAAATTTATCATGAATGGCATATGTTTCATCATATTCATACTCTTCTTCTTCGATACCAAGTTCATCTTCATCCATTGCATATAATGTAAAAATTTGATCTTCAAGATGCTCTTTTTTCAACAGGACCTACCTCTATATATAATGGTGCTTGAATTTGATCTTGATATTTTCTTTCCCTTTGCAAGATTTGCAAAGGTTGTCTTCTATATTAGGGATTAAAGTTCTTATTATATTGTGTTTGTCTCTGAGAATTCTTATTTTCTAAATCTAATTTATTTACCTTATTTGACAAAATTTTAATTACATCACACATATCCTCCAATGCTCGACTTTGGGAGGATTTCATCTTTGCCTTTCCCTTGTCTTCGATAGGCTGTGTTTCTAGTGCTTTTCCTGCAGCCCCCAGGTTCACTTCTATCTCCAAAGTATTTGTTTGGATTTGATCAAGGGTTGGAGCTCTTATTTCCCTTAATGTGAATCCAAAATGTGATTCAAAAGCCCCTGCAAAATTTATTTTTGCACCAGCAAAAGGAGGCTTAATCTCCGCTAGGAGACTATTGCACAATTTGTTAAATCTTCTGACAAATTCAACCACAGTTTCATCAAATTTTTTCTTTATGGCATTAATCTATGTTAATGAATACCCATGGTCTCTTTTCTCTCCCCATCTCTAAATAAACAAACATTCCATCTCTTCCCAAGAAGGAATAGTATTATTGGGAAGTCCTTTAAACCATTTCCTTGCTTCTCCATCCAAGAACTAAACAAAAAGTCTTAGAGCAAAATCTACATGTTCAATATCTTTGTTTGCTGCAAAATTGCAAAATACTGACACATGAATCTCTACAATTTGTTCAGCTTCCCTCGTAAAATGAGGAAGATTTTTGAGGTATTCGTGTGGCATTTGATTTAATGGTTGTGGCAATTGAAGAGGTGCATATCTATTCATCACGAATGTAGGTACTGCCATGTTTATCGAACTTTGATTACCAACAGATGTGGAACTTGACTGAGAGGTAAATGGAATGTGCACAGGTGGTAATGTGGTTATTGGTTCAGGTTGAATAATTATCGCAGGTAAATGAAAAGTAACATACTCAAAAGATTGGTCTTGATAGCTAGGTTCCTGAAATGAGGATGATGAAAAAGATGACTCTTTATCAGATGAATGTTCAGATAATTTTTTGCCTGATGCAAACAATGTAGGAATTGGTGTAATTGGGATCTTAGACTTCCTAACCCTCCTAGAAACCAGCCTTTTGGGATTTGAAAGAGCTTGAACCTTCTGTTGTGAAGTGTCTAATCTTGTATGGGGTCTTCTTGAAGCCAGAGTTATTGTTTTGATTCAAAACAACCAAATATTTTCTCCTCACTCAACAACTAGAGGAAAATATGAAAACCCAAGGAAAAGTATTCTTGTCTTCTTTCCCCGACAATGACGCCAATTAATGTTGTTCCTTCATAAACCAATTTCCTGGCTTTAGGGAAATTGTGCTTAAGACATTAATAAGTATTATTTACTGTCACTTATTTGTCACTTAGATTTATGTTGTGTCTTTAAATGAAGGACCTGGAAACTTGGTCTTCAACCTTTAGTACATGTATGACCAGAACATCTCAAAATGCCATTTCTTGCTAGATATAAATGATGAATGAAGAAAGCTTGAATGAAAAGTTAAAGATAGTATGTTTATATTTCATAGAAACTACTATCCATCACTTAGAAGAATTATGGAAATGAGAACTGAATCATAGATAATATGCTGCTTAACATAGAAACTACCATCTGTGACTCTGGGAGAAGTTAAAGATAATATGCTAGTCTTTCACAGAAGCTATTATCTATAACTTAGAAAAGAAGGTGGGAACTTCAAGTATAGGAGCACTCTTTTAAGGAATGTTAACTTTATCTACATAAGCAAATAAAGACCTACAACTTCATTACTATACTTGAAAGAAGAAAACATAACATGACACATAACAGAAACTCCTAGAAACTTCTGATTCTTTCATTAATCAACGATGATATCAGGAATACAGTGGCCTAGTCTCTGGGTTCTCCAAAATTCCAACCCTTTCTTAGTAAATTTTCCTCTTTTTATACATTATGAACAGTTGTTGATTTCTAAAACTACCCAAATTATCTAACTTGTTTTCTAACTATATGAAGTAAAAACTATTACAGAATTTTACAGAGGGTAAAAGACACCTCAAAGAACATGAAATAACGAAAACATAATTGGATTTAGAAGGGGATGATAACTGTTGGCTTTCTCTATTGATCTGTTGTCGAATTCCTCTGTAAATGCCCTAATGATGCTTAATTCGCTTTAGCCATAATGAAATACATTTAGTTTGTGTAATCCTAGGCTTACATGGGCATTATGCTTCGCCAAAATGCAAAGAAACATACCAGATTGTCTTCCTCTTTATCTTCGGCTCTAACCCTGATTTTCCACTTTACACAGTGAAATTAACGCAAACCTTTGATTAATACAGAACTCAAAAGAGTTAATCCTGCTTTATAAACCTATCAAATCTGCCTATTCAGCACTCCACTGAGTTCCATCGCAAATCACAATTGGCCCGATAATCACTATAAAACTTAACTTACGCACCCTTAGGCCGCATAACTATGGAAGTGTTGGACTTATGCGTAAATCCTTTATATCTGCGCTTTTCTATTGTAAACCTTTTATAATGAAAATATATTATAAAACATGCTTTTTCTGCTTTCAATATGGGCTTTGCACAATTTTCGAGTTATACCTTTCCGCCAATACATCCCACCATAGATCTGCGCTTTTCAGATCAAACGATCTATAAAGGTTTCAAGTGGGACTTAAGCCCGGAGAATACCCGCCCGAAATGGGTTGTTTCCTCTCTCCACTTGGCTGCTACGTGTTGGATGATAAGTGGGATCGGGTGAGTTTCAATAAAAACCATTTACCATTTTTGCTCTGCCCGAAAACCTTCCTTATAACTTGAAATCTGCCTTTTTGTATGCCTTGCAAACCTAGCGGACTTTACAATAAAACATATATATATTTCGGGTCCACTATCATGAATTGTGATAGGCAAAAGAACCAACATATATGCATAAAGTCATTACGCACCCGCTGGAGCTATTGAACACATTATATATACATTCAGGTCTGACCCTTATCATTGATCGCAATCGGCAGGATCACATATAAGCACTATGTGTTATTTCGGACCCACTGGAACTTTGCAACGTAATACATATATGTTTCAGGTCCGGCTCACGATCGCAAATCGCAATCAATGCTATCAGCAGAACCAATCATATATATCATTGCGGACCTGCCAAACTCTATAAAACACAACTTATAGTATTTCGGGTCCAACTTTAACCCCTTTAACACTTGTTTCTTTTTCAATTCCGCTATGAAATAAATAAATACTCCATGTCTTTTAAACTTTATGGGGGGTAAAGAATATAAAGAAATTTCATTGAGGTGAACACTCGATAGTGATATATCTAATAAACAAAGCTAAAAACACAACATAAGCTACAATGCTAGGTATGCACACTACCAAGAAGGATTGTGCAATTCCCAAGGACTGGGAAACTTCTTGACTCAGTGCATTGCGCAGTTTCTGAGCTGATGAGAGGCTTTGCGCAATTTCCATCATCAAGGTTAGGTTGCCATCCAGAATTGCACAATTTTCATGCTCAAGGTTGGTCTGCTAAGAAAAATTGCACAGTTTCAGGAGGCAAGGTTGGCCTGCATTCTAAGATTGCACAGTTTATGGCAGCAAACCCAACAATGTTGCAAGGTCAAGGAAAAAACTTGCTTGTGACTTAAAGAGATCAAACCAAGATCAATACATCACAACAAAAACATGAAAATATAATTCTTTTATCATAGCATGAATACTTGATGAAAGTAAAAGATAATATTCTATGGACATAAGGAAGGCTCCAAAATCAAAGCATGGGTAAAAAAATTTAGGGTGGTTGTAGCAGTTACAACACTTGGCGACAAACTGGTGGAACTCCAACTCTCTATATGGGTCTTGTCTCATGCAAAACAGGTCTAACTCTTCAGGAAGTATTGTTCAGTTCATTGATCACCATAGCTTCATTACATCTTTAGCTTAAGTTAAAGATGTAGTCCCTACCATTCTCTTTGTCAGCGGCACACTTAATCAAGCCAAGTCAAACTTAGTTGTTTCGATTGGGGATGATGAGTATATAGATATGAAAGTAAAAGGATTGTCTGAGTTTTAGTTTTCATCTCTGGTGTTGCTCCACTACTAGTAGGCTTAGACAGTACCCCGATGAAGTCACTTCAGGAACACAAACATTGTTATGCTTCCAACAAGCCTTGATAGTACCCCAACGAAGTTTCTTGCTTCACCTCTCTATGGAGGAACCCTTTCTCTTCTTTCACCTTTTATTACTTTTTGCTTCTTCTTTTTTTGTTCAAAGAACTATGCATAGACACTTATTGATTTAATGAGGTGGAGGAGGGACCCCGACTTATTGAGAGCAGAAGAGGTTTTCCCTTCAGAGAAGGATATTTATATACTTCTAACATACTTGTTAAAATCTCCTCCCCTCGTTACTCTACTCGACTTAGTTGACAAGGAACAAGCAATTATAAAAGACCGATTAGAGTAGGTGGTGCCAATTATAGATTTAAGAATTGTGATTCCATTATGGTTTTCTCCTAAAAAGATGTATTTTCCATCATGATATCATCGACTAAAAAAAAATATTCACGCAAATAAAGCGAATAAACAGATAACCAAGCATTGACAATAACACAATTTCCTCCTGAACTTCACCATGCTTGCTTCAGAAACCAAACACGGTCTCATGTGGAAGCTACCGTACAACAAAAAGGAAAGAAAATAAAAGGGGCAAGGCAAAAAGTAAATAAAAAACAAAATGAAACAAAGAAAACAAAAACTACTCCTACTCCTACACTAACTAACAATAGGTCAGAATTATGTAAAATGAAACTTCAAATGTAACCATCAATGCATTGGCTAACTTATGTAGTTGAGAGAATGAATATTAATAAATATATTCAAAAATAAAAACAAACAATAAATATAGATTAATACATACCATAGCATTTGAAGTTTAAAAATGCACGCAGAGAAATACAAAATAAAAGTGCATGCAAAATACTCTGCGGAAACATTATGGTGTTCAAACACACGATGACAACAAGATATGCAAGAGCAATCTTTCAAACTGGGTGAACATAACGAAAGAAGAAAAATTTTGTTTTGCAATAGAGCTCACTAGGTATGACTCCTCCAAAGATTGAGTGATAGGATCATGCAAAACAAATGGAGGATGAAAAATTTGAGATATGGATTGATTTTCAATTTTCACAGAGGAGTGATGAGGAGCCTTGAAAGATACAACAATGTTCTGATCAAAATTGGAACTTACTTCAAGTTTGCGAGAACCAAATATAACCATCACCATCAGCATGGGCTGAAGTGCCTCGACAGCTTGCAGTAATTCCAAAACATAAGAAGGTAAATCATAAAAAACTGGTGGCTTAGAAATATCAACAGTAGAAAAATCAAAGTTGTCACCAGATTAGTCAGTGAAAATATTACGACATCCATGATCAGAAAGCTCAAGATCAAAAATAGAGGCATCCTCATGATCTGATGAATCGTAAAGAGGGGGATATTGAAAATAAGAAAATTCACCCATTATTTCTTCATAATGATCAGATGATGGATTGGAGAGATTAAGAAGAGAAGACTTTTACTCTCCGCTCTCGGATGTAAAACTGATATTCCACGAGTTCTGAGTGTGATAAAAAACAACATCATCATAAATTGATCCTTTGGAAGATTCAATAATTGTGGAATATGTCAAGTTAATGAGGGAGAGGTGTGGAAGGATAAAAATCAACATCCATCGTAGATTCTTGTTTAGAAACAGACTCCCACACATAGTCATCATAAATTATATCACGGGTTTGATGCTCAACACTAAATCTATCTTGAACTTGATCCTCATGGTTATAAAAAGAAACAAGTGAACCAAACAACTCATAATTAGGAGGACCAAAAAAATCAACAGATGGAGGGCAAGCAAAAAGAACATCACCAGAAAAATCATATACGCAGTACAAACTTGTGCTATAATTCTAACTATGTCGGGTGGGAGAAGATGGTGGTGGATCAACAGATGAACTAGCAAGTTCTCCCACCTCAACCTGTGAAAATGGAGTTGTTTGATGAGGAGAAGATGAAGAGTCACTTGGGAGAGTAACTTCTTTCGTCGCAGCTTTAGGAGCTCCATAACCGAGGTACGTTGGGAGACTTTCAAAAGAATCATATTCTTGTGGATTCATGGAAATATGAAAAATAAATTCTAACTTCTCTTTCATTAAATTCCAATCAATATCATCTTCAAAAAATTCAAAACAAATATCAATGAGCGATCATGAAAATTGTTAAGAGATTCATTAGGTGTTTTTTGTAATTGCATGATTTTCTTGAGAACAGATCTGCAATCATACCTGTCAAAGGCGTTGTAAATCTCCTTGATAAGATGTTCGAAAGAGTATATGGAAGTGCCTAGAAATGTGTAACACCATTCCTTTATGTGTTCTTTGAACGTGAGCAGGAACAACCTGCATGCAGTATCCTCATAGTGAATATTATGTTTAGTGCAAAATTCGGAAAAAAAAAAAAAAAAAAAAAAAAAAAAAAAAAAAAAAAAAAGCAGTGTGCTTGAGAATGGTTGTTCCACCCTCGCCATCGAATTTTAGATTTGACAAATCATTTATTATTCCCATGGGCACTTTCATATTTGTGGTTATATAAACATGTCGGGGTTAAAATATGGGAAGAATCCATTAAATATATGGAAGATTTAAACAAACTTCATGGGCTCAGCTTGTCATTTGGCCCTCCTTCTAGCACCAAACATTTTGACAGTTTTGGACCCACCAACAATCATGGGATCTCCCTGATATGAAGTCCCAATGAGACCTCACATCCTTTGGTTTAGGAGTACTATTCAGAATACGACCTGGTTTCCTATGTAGTGGGTTTTAATGATGTGCCTTAGCTGCAATAACACATAGAGTGGAGTAAGGTGAATTTGTTGGGAATGAGTGTGTGACTTTGTGGAAATTCAAGTGCAATGCATGAAGGTTGTAACACATGAAGGGGACGTGAGTGAGTCCCTTAGAAGCTTGTAATAATACTAAATTTGGAAGGAACACATGAGCATAAAGACATGACAAGGTAGCCTGCAAAATATTTCACAAGGTAAATGTGATGGAAAACTACAACATCACGTGTTCAACAAGATTCGTACCAATGCAAACAAAGCAGTTCATATGCATAAGCATAAGTGAAATAACATACATTGAAAACATAATAAGAATAATCCTACTATATTCACAACATATGCACGAAAATGTGTCGGCTCTGAGATTGTATTAAAGTGAAAGTTCCAATCATACATATACCATTGATAGACCACTAGCCCCAATAGTGGAACATGAAGTCTATACCTTCTCCTCCAAATAAAGATACGCCCTCTATGCTACGAAGAAGTCAAGGCTCTCACAAATTCCCAAGCTCCTGATTCTAAGCTTGAGCCTAGGCAAAATATTTTCTCCAAAAATCCCTTTACATGAGTTATGAGGGTGTATTTATAGCCAAATGGGTGCCTATTCACTTCTCTGTGTGACTCTTGGACTTCCCCCATGACTCTTCAACTTCTTTACAAGATGACTCTTTAACTTCATTACATCATGACTCTTCACATTCCATAATTGACACTTGGAATTCCACTAAAAATTAATTACAAAATAATATTATAATACACTCGTACCCGTATAGGAAAAAATTGGGTAGAGCCAACTAGACAACCTAATAAGACAAAACAATTAAGCTTGACTTTGGGGAAACTCCATCTCAACAAATTCCACTTGATGTTTCTTGGTCACATAACGGTGCCAAGATTTGTACTGCGTGATGACATCCCCAAACTGTGCGATGGTGTCAGGTTGGAAGCAAACTCTAGCCTCCATGGAATCCAGGTACACCGATTTGGAACCAGTCTGTGTTTCCTTCTTGAGAAAGAGAAACATTGTATTGATATGGATAGGGCCACCAATGTACTTTTGTATATTCTTTCTGTTTACTTCAAGATCTTCCTTAATGGAGCTCTGTCTCAATTGTTCCAATTATTCTTCAATCTCTTGCATGACCTGATTTATGTGTTTGGTCTCAGTGAGTGAGCCAACTGATGGGATCCTATGTGATTTCACCAAGAAGTCCAAGTTGTTGTACAATCATGCATATGAGGCCTGAGTGTTGACAATGAATGAGGTGATTTTTTTATTCTAGATGAACATTCAAACCTTTGATTTCTCCAACTCTGCCTCTTTCCTTTTCTTCTTTCCCAGTTCAAGCAGTGCTCGTTTGTATTGCATTGACCATTCATGCACAACAACAATAGCTAATTGTACAACCTTGATATTTTTGACATAATATTTACACTTTGTCTACAATCCATGCAAGTGGACAGCTGCCTTATGCACAGTAACAATCTCCTCATAAAGATTCAACATGGTCTCTCCCAGTGTCAATACTTCACCGAGTATCGTTGCCTTCAGTTCTTCCACATAGACTTGTGCTAGAGATACATTTTGTAAATTTGCTTAGAGTTGTTGAAATTATTGCCTAGAAGTCTATAAGTTATTTTTTAGTTGTTTATTCTTAGTCGTCAAATAGTTTGTGTTTGAATTTGTAGCACATGTGAAGGCCAAGTTGGTTGTGACAATGGAATTGATTTCTTCTAGGGTCTATCATGATCACCCTTTCTCTGATGAATGCAGGAGATGCAAGATCATCTTGAAAATGTTTCTTCCTCACTTGTACAATATTTTTTTGAAGCTCATCATAATTCAGATTGTACGTGTCTATAATCGTAACTTCATTAAGAGGAACAATTTCCTCTTCCTCGCTTGGAGCTTGCTCTTCTAAAGGGTGGGGAGACTGAATGGTGACTTTGGTGTGTATTTGGCATCATATCAACATATTCGTTATGTAGCTCTTGTTCCTCATCCATGCCTTGGATCTCAATAAAATCCTTAATATCTTGAGTGAGCTACTTTTCCTGCATATGCTTTCTCTCCTCCTCTAGCTATCAGTTATGTTCTTGTTCTTCAACTTGTCTTCGTGCAACTTCTTTTTCTTCTACTCTTCACCTTTCTTATTCTTCCTACTTCTGCCTTTCTTCCTCCAATCTCTTTTGCTCTCGTTATTCCCTCTACTTATGTTCTACTTCCTACATCCTATTTTTCCTCTTCTTTTCTACTGGTATGGCTTCTTTGATTATGACTGGATCTACTTTCATCTTGCAGCTTCACTCTCCCCCTGGATTGTGCACAAATTTACTCTTTCCCTTCTCGTGCATTGCATTGCACCCTTCCACTGGTACTACCTCTGGAGTGATTTCTTTCTACAGAGTAATCTGTGATGTTCCAATGAAGTTGAATGGTTCACTAGACTTGGAGATGCTATAACAATTCTTCCATGGCTTCTCCTCCAGCCAGTAGAATGTCCTGCGTAGCCACTGGAAATGAATCATGGAACAATGGTCTCTACAATATTTTTTGGGATCATACGGATTGAAGTTCAGTGTACTAAATGCAAACTTTTCTATTGTCTTTCCTATGATATCCATAACTTTCAGATTCTTGATCTCGTACAATCTAATTTTCATAGGAAGAGTTGGCCAAGGTGCTTTCTTCTTCCTGTGCAAAGCTTCTAAAAGCCTTATGGAGAGATGATACACAAATTCTTGCATGACTAGTTTATCGGTGGCATAAATCAATAAAATATGCAGAGACTTATGTCCATTTAACACCCTAAGGAAAGTGCCATCCGGTGAGGCAAACCAATCTACTATCTCTAACACTACTTCCATTACCCCACATGACAAGCAAGGTGGCACTTCCTCAAAGATCAATTTGTACAACTAAATGAGGAAGTCATCATTCAACTTATCCATTACTCCTCTATGGCTTCACTCTAAAATTAGCTTGCAATGAATGTACACAATAGGCTCTCGTGGTTTGCAAGTCCAATTCATGTCAGGAATGCATTGTGTGGGCATATTTCATCCATTAGATAGGCAACCATGTAAAATCTAGCTTGCTTTCCCTTGGGGGATTAAGGGAATTAGATACATGGATCCACAACTGTAGAGCAAACAATTCTAGCTAGTTGAATGGTTTATGTTCATTCACAACCTAGTTTAGTAAGAATTCCCACCCTTCAGGGAAGGTCTCAATGCTCTGTTGACCATAGATTCTGCAACACAGAACTATCAAGAGCTGATAGGCCCTCCTAAGAGATGTTTTCTTGTAGGTGTTGGTGGGTGTCTGACATAAATTTTTTGGATCTTTCACCTAGACTTTAACAATATCCTTGGTACTTAAGTAGTTGGTAGAAACATAAAAGCAGGAATCCATGAGAAATTCCAGCTTTGAAAAATGATACATGAGATGATAATCAAGTGGCAAAAAAGAATCAAGCCTTTATCTACTGGCATTATTCAGAGTCATAGTCTTTGGATCTATGTAAGAAACTATCCAGCTGACAACGTATGCACATGGGAAAGTCGAATACCTGCATGTAATCTTATGTAACGCTAATTTCTGTACATTGATATACACCTGCCAGTCTTCAAGGTTTGCTTTGCAGCTTCTTGGTGAGAATGCTTCATTCACTTTTTTCCATGTGATATCTAATTCCCTTTCTATAAACAATTAAGTATCTATGTAAACTAGCAAGTTCATTGGTGTTCTCTCAACTGCCTCCCCAGTGCTACTTTATGTGGTATCCTTGGAAGAAGATCTCTTTAGTGCCATGATGCCAGTGATTAATGAAGAGAAGTGCTCAACAACTACAATACTTGTCACGAGGAAAATTCACTCATGGAAAAAACAAATTAACTTTAGAAAAATAACTTACAAAGCAAGATCACAATAGCAACCAATGGACTAGTTGCCTTAACTTCATATTGCACGGTCTCAATAGCTAGTGGTGTAGCCTGAGGCCAGAGACTGTGTAATGCATAGTTCAGCCTGGGAAGTCTGGAGTGGAGATTATGCATTGCATATACTCAGTGGCCAAGGGATGGACTTTAGTCGTGGAACTATGCAATGCGCAGTTGGGCCAGCTAGGTACTATGCATTACGTAGTCTTAGAGGCCAAGCTGATAGCTTGAGCCTTAGGATGGCGCAATGCCCAACTAGACAAGGAAAATATTGACCAAGGGATGAGAAAATCTGCCTGGTAAGAGAGTGGGAAACTAGAATATTTGAGAGATGGTGCAAGTTTAAAGTGTAGATATAACTAAGGATAGATAGAACAGTGCAAATCAAGTGCATAAGATCAACATGCAAAAGGAAAAATAAACATGCACAGAGAGTCGTCGAAACGACAACCATTAATGGGAAAAAATAAGAAAACCAATGTGATACTTGTAAAAGGAAAATGATGGACCAAACCAACACTTGTATAAGCTAATATAAGTCGAATTCCAACAACCATGAAAAGAAATAAGAAAAGCAACACTCACAGAAGCCAAACGACAAAATTGATAGGAAAGCGACAAAAGACGACAAAAGAAAAACTCACCTGGGAACGATCTCCTTCGAAATGCTAGAGCTCCAAGATTTAATGTGAAAATGAGACCTAGGGGCATCCATTACATAGATCTAAACCGATTAGAGTTTATGATGCGCATGCCTAAAATCAAGGAAAAAATGACACTTGGCAAAAAGTTCCAAAAATAGAAAGTATGCCACCTGCGCAAAACTAATTAATGACTCCCTATTTCCTAGGGATGTTTTTTATTTTTTTCTTTTTCATGAAACTGGGCAAGCACACTACTAAGAAGGATTGTGTAATTCCCAAGGGTTGTGCAACTTCTTGACTCAGCGCATTGTGCAGTTTCTGAGCTAATGAGATGCTTTGCCTAGTTTGCATCATCAAGGTTGGGTTGCCTTATAGAATTGCACATTTTTCATGCTCAAGGTTGGTCTACCAAGAAAAATTACACAGTTTTAGGAGGCAAGGTTGGCTTGCATTTGAAGACTACACATCTTCTGGAGGCAATCCCATCAACGCTACAAGGTCAAGGAAGAAACTTGCTTGTGACTTAAACATATCAAACTGAGATCAATGCATCACAAGAAAAGCATGAAAATATAATTCTTTTATCATAGCATGAATACTTAAAGATAGTAAAAGATAAGCTCATGTGGACAAAAGGGAGGCTCCAAAATCAAAGCATAGGAAAAAATTTGGAGGTTGGTTGTAGTAGCTAGAACAGTTGTGCTTGTCATTAAGCAATAGTTCATAGTGAAATTAAAATACTCTTTATTTATTTTTTTAAACATAATTGCTAAACCAACAGTGAACAAGCATGTTTGAAGCATGCTTGTTAAAGAATTAATGGACAAACATTTATTTTCTATATAAAACAATGGTCCAAATGCAATGCTAAGGCATAATAATCTATTTCATTTGAACAATTTTGCATATGAGGTGGGGCATTGCCTATTTGACATTATGTGAACTCTATTTCATTTTAGATACTTGTAAATAAAATTGTGTGAAGGAACAATAAAACATTTCAATAATTGTTTACATGAAGGGATGACCAAATCCATACTATCTTACAAACGAGTCTACTTGCACATCCTTTGTTTAACTCGAAAGAAGGAAACTGATATTCCATGGTTCATTTCTCCTTCTGAAAGAACCTTTCCTCAACACGAGGCTGAAGGAAGTGAAGGAAGGGAAAGTGTGCCCATCCTTTTTCCCGATGGTTTAATGTCAAGGAGTAGTTCAACGTCTGATTGTCATTTTTTTACATTGTTTTCTTGATTTATCAAATTTGAAAGTTCTATAAATACTTGGGCAATACAAGTTCGTTATGTTGCAATTTTTGGTGACATTACTTTAATATAATGGTTTTATTTGTTTACAAAACAAATCTCTAAATAAGTCATCATAGAAAGTTGAAACGAGTTTCTAAATTGATATAAATTATAAATCATATAACATTTATACATAGATCTATAATCCAGAATAGTTTGATATATTTTTGTGCGCTAACTTTGTCAAGAACATTACAATACATATCCTTTAGCATATATTGAATTTCAAAATATATTCAGCAAATAGCAAAACAAATATTGATAATGCTTTATCTACTAATTAACCATTGTTTCTGAAATTAATGCTTGTATTGATTATGCTATTGGAATCAAGAATTCATTCATATATTCATGATTCGCAATAGCACTTCTGATTATCTTCTTATGGTATGTAGTTCATCTTCAAGACAACTATGCATTTGTTGGATTTCTAGTATTTTATGCATTAATAATAAAATATCATTTCTAAGCATTAAGATATCTTGGCTGAGTATTAAAATATCTTCGCTCCCTACATCTACATCTTCTCCTATGCCTCTACCAATGTTTCTTTGGTCGATTTATTCACTGGTAGTAACAAATGCAAAGAAAACTAGACAAATAATAAAGTAATACCTCAAAACGCTTAACAATTTCAGAACAACAAAGCAAGTTGATTGCTTATAACCTACTAACGAGTCTAGAAAAAAATGAATGTTAACAAATTGCTTTTACATGAAACAAGTGTAATATATAATGCGAAAGAGACAATAAGTCATCTAAATCGTGAATTTACATGTAAGTTCTGAAAGAACATTTAACTACCATCGATTTAAATGGTATCCACTAACTTGTAATTATTATCAATGTGGACAATACCTATTTTCTTGATCTTTAATCAGAAAATATTGTTGTAAATTTGGTTACTTCAAAACATATACTTTTTACTCTAATTCACACGATTAATTTTCATGATTAATTTGCCTTACATGTTTTAGAAATCAATGATGAGATACTGTTTTATTAAAATCGCAAACAACATTCTATTTTCTTTAACTGAAGCTCATTTGTTGATAAATAAAAGCATTTTCCGTAATTATTCATTGAACTAACATGTATCCAACAAAATTACTAAGTAAACTTTCCTTGCTGTTGAGTAACTTTTACTTTGCAAAAGTAATTTTAGAACCTAGATGTCAATTCCCCACTTGAATCCTTTTTTTCATTTCACGCATTATGCAAATATTAAATGAACTTAGATAGCTGGAAATGGAACTTCAATGTTTATGTCTCATTGATGTTGCATTGTCACTTCCAACTGCCCAGACATAATTTGCAGTAATCAGATAATAAAATATGTTATAAACACTAACGTTATACTACACAAATAACGACTATAATATGTGGTATCAAATTTGATAAATGAAAACTGATATTTCTCATTAGGGATATTTAGATATTAAGTTGTTTCATTTGTATTACTTACCCAATAGTTCCAAGAAAAGAACCACAAAAGATTTAAATGTGAAATGCAAGGGTCCGCAAAATAAAATCTTCCTCTACACAATAGACTACGTTTGTACTTCTGTACATCTGCTCAATTTTAGCAACATAACCATAACCAAATATTGTGTTCAACGATTACCGATATTTGATAATACAAACATATGTGCTATTTATAATTAAAATAGTGGAAAAGAAAGTACAAAATATTTAATACTAAACTATTCATAAATACACAAATTTTCATGATTTATAACTAAAATATTGCAAACAACAAATATGGATTATTCAATATCATTGACCTCAACTCAATATTTCCAAGCTCACTTTTGATTAGTGATCCCTACA
>APFE030752900.1:34928-57579 GCA_000404065.3 Pinus taeda
TTATTAATAAAAAAATATGGATTAAGTTTTGATATTAAAATATTAGCAAAAATCCTTCAATGTTAAATGCAACAATCCACACAATGAAACCGCGAAAGCTCCTCTACACATCCCATAAACAATGCTTCTGTCAAATGAGATGTTGTTTACTTAAATATCATAATATGTGCATAAACAATGTTATTATCTGCACAATGGAACCTTGAATGCCTCTTATGCACAATGAACATTTTTCGCATTTCTGCATCCTCTATAAACAAAGCTTCTACTCAATGAAATGCAGTGTGCATAACTTTATGTGCAGTCCGCATAACTAAAAATAATATTAAAAATAAAATTATTTATTGCAAAGTGTGTATATCCACACAAAAAACATTTTCGCACAATGTTATTATTCGTATAGACATAAACAATGTTATTTTCTGCATAATGAAAACTTGAAAGGTTCTTCTGCACAATGAACATTCTCTCCACTTCTGGAAGCCCTATAACCAAACCTTCTTCTTAATGAAATATGTTTTTGTACACAACGTCTTGTGCACTCCGCACAACTTTTACTCAATTTACTACTATGCATTATTTATAGCTAGAATATTAGCAATAGTATTTTGCAGACCAAGAAATGCAGAACAACCATGCGCTGAGACAGAAATGTGGATGAAATGCGGATCTCTCTGCACAGTGTACAAAAGAAGCTATATAGACATTGTTGTACTTACAGTAAGAGTACTCATGTTTTCGCCTATCTAAATAACTATTGGATTTCAGCTCATGGTGCTTGCGGGGGAAGTTGTGCGAATGTCATTGTGCAGAGCAAGCACAAGCTCACATAGAAATGTGGACAAAAGGTGGACCCCACTAAATTATAATAGTATAAGTCCAACACTTTATTTGGTGTTATTGCGAACAACAAATATGCATTATTTAATACTAAAATAATAGCAATAAAAGCCTTTGGTACCAAGTGCGGCAATTCCCCTATTTAAAGCTTCCTCAACATAATGGACTTTCTTTGCACAATAAATTTTTCCTACACTTCCACACATATGCTAAATTTGAAACATATACGGAAATATGAAAAAATATTTGGAAATATGAAGATAATCATAATTTACACTTTAAATATCAACAATAATATTGTATACATCAATTGCTTAGTAAAATATTAGCAATAAAATCCTTTAATGCTAACGTATTTATCAATTAATAATACTACAGCCACCATAAAATAGTCTCAGTACTTATAGTAAGAAAACTCACGTCTTAGCCTATTTGAATAACTAGTGGATCCAAACTCACAACACCTGTGTGGATGTCGTTGTGCGGAGAAAGCATGGGCTCAGACAAAAATGTGGACCCCACTAAATTACAATCATATCAATCCAGCGCTTGCTTCGATGTTATTGCATGCACAATTTAATACTAAAATATTAGCAATGAAAGCCTTTGGTACCAAGTGCAATGATCCCCCCATTGAAAGTTTCCTTCGCACATTCAACTTTCTTCGGACTTCTGCACATATGCTAATTTGAAACATATTCGAAAATGCGAACACATGCATTAATTACAATCAAAACAATATCAATAACATAAGCATAAGCATGTAATGCGGTGTGGACATCCACACAATGAAGGCTTCAAAGCTTTCTCCATACAATAAATCAATTAAATAACAATAGAGCATATTATTTATAACTAAAATATTATCATCAATATAACAAATATGGATTATGTTTTGATACTAAAATATTAGCAAAAAGCATTCAACACTAAATGAAAATATCCACACAATGAAACCTTGAAAGCATCCTCTGCACCTCCCATAAACGATACTTTTGTGCAATGAGATGATGTTTACTTTAATATCATAATATGTGCATAAATAATGCTAGTATCTGTAAAATGGAAACTTGCTTCTTATGCACAATGAACATTTTCTGGACTTTTGCATTCCTCGGTAAACAAATATTTCGCTCAATGAAATGCAATACAATAGAGTTCTTCCACACTTCCACACATATGCTTAATTTGAAACATATACTAAAATACGAAAAAGATATTCAGAAATACGAAGTTAATCAAAATTTACACTTAAAATATCAGCAATAATATGATATACGTCAACTTCTTAGTAAAATATTAGCAATAAAGGCCTTTAATGCGAACATATTTATCAATTAATAATACAACTGACCAAAAATCGTTATTGAATACAAATCTAGCTTCAACTTTGCGAAAAGATTTATGTAAAAAGAATCTTTCCTTTGCACATCCCATATATAATGCTTCTGCGCAATGAGATATTGTTTACTTAAATAGTAGTAGTATAGACAATTTAGAATTAAAATATTATCAATCATGTGTGAACTGTGCAGGAGTGCAAAGCTCCTCACAATGCTCATTAGCTAACACCATGAGTGCAAAGCTAATGAACATTGTGCAGATATCCACACTCCCACGCAGTTACAACTAGCAAACATAATGATTGAACTTTGGTTTTCATGTTTTGGGCTATCATGATGAACCAGGGAGTTATAGTTGAGCTCCACACAAAGCTCGTTAGCTCACGATGAAATGCAGACCCCACACTACTTTAATCAATTAATTAGCAGACAGTATAATGACAGGGTATTTTTGAGAGAACTATGATTATGTATCACGTGAAGATTTACGGAGGATGGGGTATGTGAAAGAGAATGGGGTATGTGCAGGAGAATGAGGAATATTATTATGTTTCGATATGGAAACTTTTACTGTGCGGAGATGGCATATGTTTATCGATTTCTTAAACAAATCTAATACTTTTACAAATATTCAGATCATATATCATATGTATGTTTATGAAAGACAAAGTATGTGTGGGGGAATGGGGAATATTATTTGTTTAATTATACAAATATTCTGTTGTGTGGAGTACGTAGTATGTATGGGAGAGAAATTGTGTAGAGCTTTTATTTTAGAGAAAGATGGGGTTTATGCAGGAGATTTCATTGTGCAGAGCTTTTATTAGGACAGGAAATTAATGTTGAATATTAATTTTTTGTGTAAGATTGGAAATACCTTTCTTTTCTATTAATCATATGTAAGGCAGGTTATAAAATATATGTCCAGTGGCCTCAACCTACCCGAAGGAAACAAGGTCTGTTGACCACTGATCAACATCCTATGCCATCCAAAACATAAATAGTTTGAGCATGTCAATCCAAGCTATATAACATACTATGTCTACTATATGTTTAAACTTATTATTGACAATGTAAACTCTATCTCACCAAATCATTTTAACAAAAACATCAAAAAAATTTCAGGAGGTTCATAACTTCTCTATAGTCAGTCATTTGACGATTCTATGGGAGTCGAATCCTTTGCACTCGACCCTGGCATTTCATTCTGCTACAAACTTTGTAGTTGTTTTTCCATGTGGCTAAGGCAGAAATTTTGGTGGTAATGCTTCACCTATACTGCCTAGATCTCCCGCTAAATATATTTTAGGCTAGGCCCCTTTTTCTGGGTTTGTGGTGGCTCCTCCAAATTCCTAGTAGTTGTCATTGCTTTTGCCAATAAATTCTTCATGACCCAATGGAGTCGCACTGACTATTTGAAGAGAGTCTGCCTACCTCGAGTGTGTCCAGGGTCCAGAAGTAGGGGTTCCCAATCCTATGTTGGAGATGACTCTACCGCAACCTTGGCATTTAATTTCGCTTCCCATGATGAAATTAGGGACTTTGCCTGTGATGGAGTTCCCCCACTGTAAGCATGCATGAGGTTTTGCATGTTCTCCTCCTCAGTTTTCCTACATCTCTTCAGTTGGGTCTTGCTAGTTGAGACCAGCGACGTTTTCCCTTTGTTGTTGTTCTATTTACAGTTACGGTGACACACCCTTTTCCCTGGCCCCACCTCTACCTTCACCATGTTACCTTCAGCCAGAATTTCCTTCAACCACAGAACCTCCCGAACTCTTGCCCTGGCACAAAGAAGAAGTGTCGGAGTTGGAGGGAGAAGTAATTTAGACAGACCTGAAAGAGTAATGTATGCAGAAGAATTAAAAATAAGCATTGAAATGTTGGTATTTCCATCCATCCATTCCCTGTGGAATGCCAGTTATTGTGTCATGTTTCTTGGTCTGAGGATTGAAACCCAATTTCTCCCCAACCTCCTCATCCTTTTCCTTCGTCCTCTCGGTGCCCATACTTAGGTGAATTCCATCCCTTTCACTCTCTATTATCCCCCAGGTCCAGTCAATCCTTTGGCTCCAAGAATTAAGCCCCACCATAACAGAATTCAAAGACACATAGGTGTTGGGATACTTCGAGTCCCCATTCATGCCCCTTTGGGCCAGGGTTTTTCCTAGAGACTAGACCATGGCTAAATTGACAGACCTGCCAGTGTTTGGTGACCTCAACTCCCCATTCATACCCCTTTGAACCAGAAAATTGTCGAAATACTCAACCATGACAATATTGATGGACATACTTGTAAAGGGTATTCCCAGACTTGAGTGCATTCCCTCCCTCCAACTCTTTATTCTACCCCAAGCCTATCTAGGCCTCTGGCTCTAAGAATTAAACCACGTTGTAACAGAATTGGTAGACGCACAAGTATTAGGGTCCCCCAAATCCCCATTCATGCCCCAATGGGCCAAGGGTTTGTCAAGAGAACAAGCTATGATAAAATTTCCAGAAAAACCAGTTTTTGGGGGCCTCGACTCCCCATTCCTACCCCGTTGGACCAGAAGTTTACATGAAGACCAAACTATAACAGAATGAAAAAACATATTGGTAAGATGAACCCCAGACTCCCCATTCTTTCTTCTCTAGCCCAGAAATTTTATGGTAGGTCGCAGGCTCTCAGAACTACCTCGGTCCCGTCTAGGTCTCAGACACTTGGATTCAAAGGGCATAGGAACAAAATTTGCAACCTGAATGTCGAAAGCATACCCAAAGCCTCCATGCATGCCCCTTTAAGCTAAAAAATTGGATATAACACTGAAATTGAAATTCCTGACATCAACAACAGTAAACTCAACAAATTCTACGAGACACATACAAAACCATCATCCCTACCAGTCCAGCCTCCTTTCTTGTAGCATAGTCTCCATTTCTAGAACTGGAAGGTTTAAAATATGTACCACTCACCCTGTCTGGAAGAAGATTTGTTGTCATCGCTCTGCTGATGGCACCAATCTATACTCCCACAGGTGAATTCCACCACCCAGTTACTAGTCTCTACTCTCACAGGTGAGTTCCACCATAGACCATGTATGCGTACAATGACGACCCTTGCCACCTTTCCCGCTTGTATTCCATCCTTTTTCATTTGTCTTTCCAATGCAACTGCCACTTGTGCCCAACCTCTCCAGGTATTTATTGCCTTACACATGTGGGGACGTTGGGTGGGCCACCCACCTGCCCGGCTCATTGTCCCTTTACGCATGGCGACGATCCATGCAAGGGTCTAACGTCCCATCACACCCCGATTAGGGTCCCTAACTTCCATCCCTATCTTTTACCAAAATCTCCATCAGGGCCTCCATTATTTCTGCTTGGTTTGTCCCATTCCCGGAGATGTCTAGATTCTTTCCTAGGTTACTACATCCCCAGTTTGCCAAGAAATCAGCTGCAGCATTCCCTGAGCGGCGTACATGTACCAGGATGAGGTATGCTATGTCAAGGATGAGATGTCCTATTTCCTGAACTAACCTCATTATTCTCCATCTCTTGCTTTTTTTTCCCAGTGTGGTCATTGTTGTACTTTTTTAAAGTATATATCACCAAGGTGGAGTTTCCTTCAACAACCAGTTTCTATATTCTTTCCCTTCACAATTAACAATCCATGTTTGATTGCATTGAATTCGACCTCATTATTGCTCACAATTCCACAATCTAATATTGTGAACAACCAAACTACCTGACCCTGGTGATCTCTAAATATACCTCTGAATTCGACCTCACCAATATTTCCTTTGGACACTCCATCGAAGTTCAATTTTATGAATTCCTATGGAGGGCATGTGAAGTGTGAGGGGGATTGCATGGAAGGAGTTTTTAGTTTCCATGATTTTGGCATTAGAATTTGCAGAGACAAGTTGAGCATTTCCAGGATACAACCTTCCTGAGGCGGGGCTTCCTAGTCCTTTGGATACCATTTCTTTGCCAAAATGGTTTCATATATGTTTTGATTGATAATCTTTTAGACATCGTTACAATTTTTTTTCATATTTGAATACCCTCCATTCCTTTCTTTACACACCTCCCAAAGGAGAAATCCTATGGAAATATCCCAGGGTCTATTGAGAATGGGGTTCTTATATATTCTCTTCCTCCAATTTTCCATTTTTTCCTTGATGCTTGAGTGATCTTGGTCTGAATGACCAAAGAGGGTTTCATGATTCTGCCACAGTTGGTTGCTAAAGGGGCATGGGTTTAGGAGGTGATCCATTATTTCCATTTGTTCATTGCACATAATGCATACTGAAGTTCCCTGAACTCCTCGTTTTTGTAATTGGTTCCACGTAAGGGCTCATCCATGGTGTACCACCAGAGGAAGAAGGCTACCTTTGGCGATAATTGCCCCATCCATATTCTACCCCAAATGGGTAGAAAATTTTGTTGTTAGTGTTCTTCTTTCAATTGATATCCCTCTTGTATTGTAAACATGCCTTTATTCTTGTAGCCCCATCTGATGATATCCGTGCCTTCGGAAATCACTAGTCTTCTGTAATTGACCTCCTTATCATATGCTGCACATTGGGGGGAATCTGGTGCATTGGGCCAATGTTATCTCCTTTTCCACTCTCTCTTGATGTTGAAATATTAATTTTAATATATTATTATTATTATGTTTAATTGTGTGGATTTTTGACCATATGGAGAATGGATAATTCTTGTCGATTTCCAGGCATCAGG
Source organism: Pinus taeda (assembly GCA_000404065.3). Lineage (NCBI taxonomy): Eukaryota > Viridiplantae > Streptophyta > Pinopsida > Pinales > Pinaceae > Pinus > Pinus taeda. Next base: position 41,834 of record APFE030752900.1, read on the forward strand.
GACTAGTGGATAAGCAAGATTTATACCTAGTTGATAAGCAGAGGGTTTCTACCTATTGCAGAATGATTAATAATGTTGATTTCCATTGTGTGGGGTGATGAATAGGGTATTGTTCCGATGTTATGATATTCCCAGGCTATGAATATTATTATGTTTCGTTAGGCAAATCTTTTACTATGGAGAGTATGCAGTATATAAGGGAGAGAAATTGCTTAGAGAATTGATTTTAGAGCAGGATAGGGTTTGTGCTAGAGATTTCATTGTGCAGAGCTTTTATTAGGTCGAGGTATTTTTTGGGATAATGGGGGGTGCATGTGGAATTTAATGGTTAACTATTAATGCTAATATGTTATTATTATTATGCTTCATTTTCATAGCTTTGATTATACAAAAGATGGGGTATATTTGTCATTTTTTCGAAAAAATCTAATACTTTTACACATTTCCCAATCATATATTGTATGAATGTTTACAAAGGACAGTGTATGTGCAAGAGAGCGTGGAATATTCTTACGTTTCGTTGTGTGGGCATTTTATTGTGCGGAGTATGAAGTATGTGTGGGGGAGAAATTTCATAAGCATTTGATTTTAGAACATGAATCTTTGTAGAGGATTTTCCAAACAAATCTAATATTTTTAAACATTTCCTGATTGTAGATCATTTGAATGTTTATGGAGGACAAAATATATGCAGGAGAGAGTGAAATATTATTATGTTTTGTTGTGCATACATTTTACTGTGTGGAGTGCGAAGAATGTGCAGGGGAGCAATTGTGTAGGGATTTAATTTTAGAACTATGAATCTTTACAGAGGACAAAGTATTTGCAAAAGAACATAGTGATTATAAAGTTAATTTTCATTGTGAGAGGGTTTTACTGTGTGTTTGTGCAGGAAAGCAAGTGGTCCATAACACAATTTTTTAATTCTACCTCTATTCCATATGCAACAATGCACAATCACTTTTAGTTACAACCATGGAACTACTTGTACGGAATAATCAAAAGAAGTGACTGAGTACATAAATAATTTTAGAAATGAAGTTATGCAGACATGACTATGTGTGTGCCTACAATGAAAGATTGAGAACTGTAAAAGCTATTTTTAAAAGCATCAACTTTGAAGAGATTAGTGTGTAGAAATAAGTTCAATGTGAAGAGGTTGGAACAATGAGCTAAAATTCCACACATTGAGATTCCTTTTACACAGTAATATTTCTTTCCTACAATATTCTTACATGAAAGTCAAAATAAAATTTTACATAAGAGAAAATTTCTTTGTTTAAATACCAATTAAGTTGTGTAGAGGTGATTAGTGCAGAAGCATGTGTGGAGGCAGGAATAATGATAGATTGTAGAAATCATTCTTGATTAATCATGAAATGAGGATCCCATGTTGCTTTAATGGATTAATTAGCAATAGAGGCAGTGGTGATGTTGCTTTGCAGCTATCACCCTTGTTTCACTTGTAAAGGGTTATGTCAGTGGGGCATTGAGCCCATGTTTTTCATAAGTTATATATATTTTTGTAAAATTGCATCCAGTATAGTTGTTTTTTTAGTCATAACAATCCTTCACATTGATTTCATATTTTCTGTAATGTAATTTAATCTTTTTTCTTAATGTTGGATGTATAATTAGGGATGGCAAGTGCACAACACGGGGTATTATATTTTTCCCAAGAGAATGAGTGGAATTCACCCTTGCTTGGAGTTTGAGGAGGGATTCCAAAACTTAAGTCGAAGTTTATGGTCTCCAAGGGCTTATCTTAGCCAAAACCCATGGTTTCTCATCATTAACAACCATTGGTGACACAAAAAATATAACAAATCATATTCAGAAAAGTACATGTCCTAGTGATCTACATATTCAGTCATTTTTTCTTTATATAAACCCTTTCCTAGTTCAATTCTCATAGGTTAATTGGTTATCCTTTGGCATAATAACCTCATATTTAATCAAATGGAAAATCATTCTACAATATTGGAGCAACATTCATTGTTAATTTAGAATCACTTAAACTACTCCACCATTCCATGATATTGGTATGATCAGCAAGGGACATTTTGTAGCCTGGGTGGTGGAAAAATTCCTTATGTCTATGACATCCACATTCATCCTTCATAGTAGCTGGCTTGGGTGGATGCATAAAACATTCGTGCACCACACAAAATAGTGGATCTGGCATATGCAAAGTCATTACATTATCAAGTGCAAGGGGAGGTTCAAGTGGGTTGGCATGAATGTGTGAGGGCTCATGTGGTTATAATCTTTGGATTACTTCTAATGGATTCAATAGATGGTTTCCATGAATCCCTTTTTATGAGGCTCTTTGAAGGTGAAATTTGGAAGCTCGAAGTGACAGCCAAGTATGATGACTTATGGTGTAAATGGAAATTCTCCACAATGTACTGCATTTGTTGGTGGATTCGCTCTGTGCGACCCTTATGGGAACTACCAGGCATGATATTCCTCAATTCTTATTTGATAATTGATGTTTATTCAATGGAGTATTACAACAATTCAAGTGTTTTTCATATCAATTTAATGACGAGTAGTGTTCTATGGAATTTAGTCATGTTTGCAAATCTTCTATACTAATAGCATAGATTTCAAGGTAACTTTTTATTTCCTTTCAATTTCTTTCTAGCTTGCTTAGGGCTATTCATTTTGGGTAAAATATTATAGTTATTTGGATCTATTCCAAGTGCTCTTTACTATTTGTTTCTTTTATCATCCTTTTTATTATTCCTTAGTATTTTGGTCTTCTCAAGTGGTTGTTATATTGCTTAGCCTCTACTTATATGCAACTATTGTTGGGAATATAGTATTGTGTGAAGTAAGGAGTCTCTAGATGCCATGTTTCTTACCAAACCTGGTGGAAGCTCTTTCGAGGGCCTCTTTTCTCTCATAATCTCTCATTTTTTGAACTATGGAATTTTGGCTCTAAGAGAGAGCGAGAAAGATTATCAACTTGAATGGGTGGAGGAATTATGACATATGTAATAGGATCTCGTCCAATAAGAAATCCAACACAACCAAATAATTTCAAATATGATTGTGGAAATGTAGCTACTTGTGGAGCATAGAGTATATATGTGATGCATCTAGGATGAGATAGCTTCTCTCCATCAACAAGTGTTTGATATTCAAGTCTGTTTGGGTCGATTGTAAATTGATGCCTCCTTCTCTAAGGTCTTGATCAGTCCTACATTCACTATTCTTCTAGACTTAAATGTTATGGTACCTCCTATGGAGGATATAGCCATGGGTAAAGAGGATCTGTCAATTTCTAAAGTCGAGCTAGAATGCAGTACAAGTGTATAAAAAAATTGGCCATTTTTGGGGGATTATATGTAATCAGTCATGGTTTTTTCCATAAGTTTAGTAGTAGGTAGATTTTGGATTTTGTTATCTCTTTGGGAGCATACCATGAAGATATTAGAAGCAAGAGCTTTCATTTTTGTAACTTTTTTTGTATGGTCTTGTCCCAAAACAGGGATCTTTAATATAAAATTTCTCTGTTATGGGAAAAGAAAAAGTGATTCAATGCATAATTAAACAATCTTGATGATATAGTTTTATGTCTTGATTTTTTTGATACTAATATAATTTTGTTGTTGTTTATAGATGAGGAAAGGGAATTAAGGCTCAAGACTAGGGCTACGTAGATCGAATTGGGTGGAAAAAAAAAAAAAAAAAAAAAAAAAAAAAAAATTATTTATTAGTTACAAAATAATGTTAATACAATATAGGAACTAACTAATAGGAAAGGGACAAAGGTAAACAAATTTAAGGATTTAGCTAATTTAGGAGCATGCTATTTTAAGAAACTGTTTAAATAACTAGACAAAGAAAACTTATAAAAAACCTCTCAACTTGACATATTATATCCCTAAATTGAATGGAGAAGTGGAGAATTCCAAGGTGTATAATGAAATCACTAGGGAGGAACTCGATTTTGTTCTTAATTCCTTTAAGAAATATAGAAGTATGGGGCAAGATGGCTGGATTGTGGAACATTATATTGAGTTTTTTTACCCATTGCATGAGGACCTACTTGGATTGGTTGAAGAAGTGGGAACTTCGAGGAGAGTGGCTATATCTTTTAATTCCACTTTTATCACTCTCATCCAAAATTGGATTTCCCCAATACATTTGATTAATTTAGGCCCATCTCTCTATGCAATTACATTTGAAAATTTATTTTCAAGATCATTACAATTAGACTAAATACTATCCCTAAGAAGTAATATCACCTATGTAGTTTGAGTTCCTATAAGGGTGCCCGATAAATGAGGCTACAATATTAGCAAAAGAGGGAGTGCACACTCACAAAAATTTAGTTATGTATGTAGTAGTAATTAAGTATTATATTTCTAAGATGTATGATATGGTTGTATCTTTGTTTTCTCTTAATTCACAAAGGGTTCTCACTTCCTTTTGTCAAAGTGAACCATAGGATGCATTACTACTACTTCCCACTTATGGGATGCATGATTACTACTTCATTTATAATGTTGATTAATGGATCAAAGGTCAAACTTATTTAAGCCTTTAAGGGGGCTTAGACAAGGATACTCATTCTCATGCTACCTCTTTATTTTGGTATAAAAGGGATAAAGTAGAGTCATTAGTGAAGCTAAGAAAATGAAGATACTAAGAGGTGTGAGAATGTGAAGTTTCAAGCCACTCATGCACTTACTATTTGTAGATGATGCTCTACTATTCTATTTTGGATCTGAAAGGGAGGGAAATGTTTCAAGAACATTATAGATATATAATAATGTTAGAAATTAATTAACAGAGCAATGAAACCCATACAATATTGTAGAAACACAAATACAAAATTGCATAAAACAAGAGAGACATAGATGTATGTTGTTCACCCAATTTGGTCTACATCCATGGAGAAAGAGCCAATCCTTTTAAATTATCCAACAAAATGAAGAGATACAACCTACAACATATCTCATATAATTTCCTCTTCGCTCTCACACAACCTCCTTCTCTCTCTCTCTCTCTCTCTCTCTCTCTCTCTCTCAAAATAATAATACACAGTCGCAATACAATTCCCTTATAAAAATCGAGGGTCGAATTCTAGGGGAAAAAACCTAAATTAACACAACTTCTATCGTCAAATCACCCGCCTAATGAATGGCCCAGATTGACTATAAAATTGTAGTATTTTACAAGGTATTTTTTCATCTTCTTTTAGCTTCGGGGTCGCCGCCCCCGAACCCCTGCAGGGGGGGGGGGAGGGGATCATAAAATCATTGTCGCCCCCCTAACCCCCTAATGGAGATTAAACATGCAGTGTTTCCGCCCCATTAGGAATAGGGATCCAATGCATCTGTAACAAAATATCTCCGAACAATCAGGAAGATAATCAAGTTCCACACCCAACAATCTCCCACTTGGACACTGATTATATAAACTTTTTCGTCGCTTCACTTGTTGGTCAATCCATCCACTTGAACCAAGTTTTTTCTCATCTTCACCATCATACTTGAATACCAATTGAAACTGAGCATAATCTTAGATTCTCCCTAGTTACAAATTGTGTTAACATATCTACAGGATTTTGGCTAGTGTGTATCTTTTCCAGCTTCAATTGTCCATCTTCCAACACTTACCATATGAAATTGTACTAGAGATGTATATTTTTATCTTGGAATGAAATGTTGAGTTCTTTGCAAGATTAATGGAACTTTGGATATCACTATATAACATGTCCATCTTCTACTTCTTTCCCAATTCATCCATAAAACTTTGTAATCAAATCGTTTCTTTACTAGCCTCTGTAGTAGTAACATACTATGCTTCCACTGTTGAAAGTGATATAATGTTTTGCAATTTTTAAAACCAACTGAAAAGTGTTCCACCTACAGTAAACACATACCCTATGGTGCTCCTCTTGTTATCTCTATCACCTACCATATTTGCATCAACATATCCCTGTAGAGAAATATTTGAAACACCAAAGCATAATGATTGATTTGTGGTTCCTCTCAAATACCTAATAATCCACTTCACTTCCATCCAATGCTCTTTTCCTAGATTGTTCATATACCTGCTTACAACTCCCACTGTAAGTGCAATAGCAAGCCTTATGCAGACCATTGCATACATTAAGCTTCAAACTTTTGATGCATATGGAACTTTACACATATAATCCATCTCTTCCTGAGTCTTGGGACACATCTCCTTACTTAGCTTGAAATGGCTAGCCAAAGGTGTACTAACTGGTTTTGTATTCTGCATATTAAATCGTTCCAACACCTTTTCTATGTAATCACTCTAACACAATGTTAATTTGTGATTTTTCTTGTCTCTAGTTATTCTCATACCAACGATTCATTTTACAACACCCAAATCCTTCATTGCAAATGAATTTGCCAATTTTGCTTTGAGCACATTTATTTCCTGCATGTTAGACCCTTTAATAAGCATGTCATCTACTTACAATAATAATATAATATAGCTTCCATCATTATTGCCTTTGAACATAAACACAGTGATCAGAATGACATCTAGTATAACCTTGTTCAGACATAAACCTATCAAATTTTAGATACCATTTCCTTGGAGCCTATTTTAAGCTAGACAAGCTCTTATTCAATCTGAACACTAATTTCTCCTTCCCTTTGACCTCATACCCTTGTGGTTGTTGCATATATATTTCTTCCTCCAAATCCCCATGGAGAAAGGTTGTCTTTATATCTAATTTCTCAAGATGAAAATCTTCTACTACCACTAGACTTAAAATAGTTCTGATTGAATTCATTTTAACAATAGGAGAAAAAAATTCATTAATTTCTATACCTTTCTTTTGTGCAAACTCCTTCACCACAAGTCTAGCCTTATACCTTTGTTTACCTCCATCTTATTCCTTCAACCTATAAACCCATTCATTCTGTAATGTTGTTTTACCAACATGAAACTTGACTAAGTCCCAAGTTTGGTTCTGCATCAAGGAGTCCATCTTTTCTTCCATGGCTTGCTCCCACTTCTTCCTGGTTTTTACCTACATTTCTTCTTCACATCTTTCCGATTCACCAGAATCAATCAACAATACATAATCTAATGAAGGAGAGTATCGTTCAGGGGTTCTACGTATCCTGGTAGATCTTTTAGCACCACTTTCAGGTGTTTGAGGTGCATGTTGTTGTGGATGTTGATCATTATGATTTTCATGCACCTTTACTTTTTCTATGATCTCATCAAGCACTGTGTATTCTATGTTTTCCTTTTCTTGTTTCTTTTCTTGCATCTGATCCTTATACAAGAACTTTTCATTGACTATGATATCTTTGCTCCTAATGATTTTGTGATTTTCATAATCATATAAGCGATAACAAAAATCATTTACACCATATCCAATAAAGGTACATTTCTTTGATTTTTCTTCAAGCTTTGTTATATTTTCTTTATTGATATCGACAAAGGCTTCACAACCGAAAGTATTTAAAAATGAGTAGTTTACCTTTTTACCTGCCCATTCCTCCTCTGCAATACCACCATCCAAGGTCCTTGAAGCCCTCTATTTATTAGATAAATAGCAATATTTAAAACATCTTCCCAAAAATCCAAGGGAAATCTTGCTTGCAATCTCATGTACCTTGCATGCTCCATGATTACCTTGTTCATCCTTTTCAACACACCATTTTCTGATGGTGTTCTTGGAATTGTCTTCTCTCTACCAATTCCATGATTTGAACAGTAGTTACCAAACTCTTTTCTTCAGTATTCACCTCCATTGTCTGATCTATGACACTTCATCTTATTTCTTGTCTTATTCTCAACCAAAGCTTTCCATTTCTTGAAAGTATCAAATACATCATAGCTATTTTGAATACAATAAACCCAGGTTTTCCTAGTTGCATCATCAATAATGTAACAACCCTGGTTAAAATTTCATGTAAAATATATAAGACCATGGTCATGGGACACGTATTCCAAGCTGAATGGTGGGAAAAAATATCCTAGTGTGGGTGGTCATTCAGTTTATTATGGCTAAGGAAATTGGCAAAGGCAATGGCAAGGGCATTTAGAAAGGTAAAGAGGCATTTTGGCACATTTATTTATGAAAATAATTGATATTAGGAGAAAATGAAAGTGAAAGGTCACAGGTTGCATGTGAGGAGGAAATTCAAGGAAAATAATGGAAAATGAAGAAAATGGAGGCCTCATTAATAAAAAGGCTTCTGAGGATTAGTGAATAAGCTTGGTCAGTTTAGTGAAGGCGGCGCTCTCTTCTATTCTCTCTTCCTCATACTCTTGGATACTTAGATTTTTCTTGGAGCACTCTTGGAGAGTGTGGTATACTAAGAGTTTTGGAGAAAGAAAGCAAAGAAAGAGCATGAAATCACAAGAGGACATGGGGACCAACAACTACAATGGTTTTTTCTTGCAGGTACCGAGTTGCATGTATGTTTTCCCCACTATTTTTGCCATGCATGGTGAATGCATGTGGTTTACTGGTCATGATCTCATTGGCATGGAAGATTGCTTGGATTGACAGTGGATTTGCATAGCTTTTCCATTTCCTGGATAGCCATGGTGTTGTGGGTTTATTTATTCATTTCTGGTTGGTTTTCATGTTTCCTTTAGCTTGGGTTGGGTTATTAGTTTATGGAGCCTTGGTTGGATAAACACTCTAGAGGCCCTATAACGGCTTGGATTGAGTTACTAGTCCTGGAAGTGTTGGTTGGACAAATTCTCCAAAAGCCCTATAACAGCTTGAGTTGAGTTACTAGTCGTGGAAGCCTTGGTTAGAAAAATGCTCTGGAAGCCCTTGGTGGGTTGAGTTACTAGTCCTGGAAGCCCTAGTTAGACAAATTCTCTGGAAGCCCGAAACAAGTTGTGGGTTGAGTTACTAGTCCTGGAAGCCCTAGTTGGAAAAACACTCTAGAAGCCCAGAATAAGTTGTGGGTTGAGGTACTAGTCCTGGAAGCCTTAGTTGGAAAAAACACTCTAAAGCCTTGGAAGGCTTGGGTAGAGACCAATCTAATGATGGTTTTGTGATATCCAGACATGGGGTGGAATCACTATTTGATGGGTTGAGGTGGATGGCCTCTGGAAGCCCTGGGTGGTTTTGGATTGATGTGTTCTATGAGATCCCACATTCATGCTTGGAATATGGCACGAGGGTAAATGGATGAAGAGAGATTTGGCTAAGCCATTCTACGGTCGGGTGGAACTTGGTAGTCCCATGTTGGGTTATATTTTGCATCATTAATATGAGGTTATTTCTCCTCGTTATCTCATGAGTATTATGTTGGTTTATATGTGGATTTTATGGCTATTGTATCCTTGGTATTTTTGTTGCTATTATGTTGGTTATGAATATGTATTATGATAGTGGCTATGTATGGCTCCCATCATGTTTTTACTTGTATATGAATGAGCAATGTATCTATGGCTTAATGGATGAAATTGCATCTAAAGTGATAAGGAAACAATGCCTCATAGCAAATCTCATATAAGTATGAGACCCCTATGCTTAGATCTATCATTTACACCTGTAGATTACATTAATACCAAGTGTTTGAAAGAATGTTAGTCCCGGTTGGGGATGGTCAAGTCTAGTCTTGGAGTTAGTTTTTGGTTTATTATTCTTGTCATCACGTGTTTAATGGATTCCATAAGTTACCACAAGTTCTAGGCAGTGGCCGAAATTCTAGGCTTGAAAAGTGCCTTAAATTCCCTGAACTCTGGCATAGGTTTGCTGAAAATAGTCCCTGGACGTAGGCATGCAGGCTCATGGTAGTGTCCAGAGATCTCTGGATGTTGGCATGTCCATAGCATGGGAGTGTCCAGAGGTTTAATAGCTTAAAACTCGATGGGACTTAGGGGCTGGTTAGCAGAAAGGTTGGGATGGTTCCTAGGAGTCTTATTGCTGATGTTGAAAGTTTGTATGGTGTATTTCTGTTAGTTCCACTTATTTAACATGACTTAGGAGGTCAAATCATATCATAGTAACTTCTCGTCACATGTTTACCCCTGTTGGATGGTTACTTGGGTACATGTAGGAGGAGGGTGTTACATAGTGGTATTAGAGCATGCTTCACCCCTTGGACTGGATGGGTGGTGTGTTGGTCATGCATTCATGTCGGTTGCATATGTGTTCCTTATGCGTGTAGTCCATGTGCTTGTTGCATTTGCATAGTGTTGATCATGGTTGTAGTGATGTCACCATGTGAAGGTTGACGACGTTGTTTTGGGATGTGTCGTCATGAGTGTATGGTTGTATATGAATTTTTTATGCATGTCGGTGTCTATATGTTATCATGCATGTATTGTCATGGTTATAGTTATGCATGCATAGCATGTCAAACATGCATTGTGAGGTCATTGTGTGCAATTAAGTCATGATGATGCTATTGGTATGTTATGATGTTAATATGTTGAATGAGGTAAAGCATGAGATGCAAATCATCAGAGTGAAGTTGCAGCAATGGACCTCAAGGCAAGAGCATGCCATCATACATGTTTATATGTTGGGCATGCAGGTATGTAGGTTAAGGTTTGTTATATGCGTTATCGTTATGTGTAAGCCTTTCATTCTATTGATGTTATGGTTACATATATGATAGATGCTAGTTGATTAGTGTAGTCATATGGACATGTGTCAGATACTCATGAATGATAGTAACATGTGGTTGTATGCATTGTTATTGTTTTTTTATGTTAGATAACTTGATGATTATGTTAAATGTTCTTGATGCGTATGTTATAGGCTAACTTGCTATTGTTATACAATAGTTAGCTTGATAATTAGGTTATATGTTGTTGTTTTTATATGCTAGTAGCTTGATGATTAGGATTATTACATTAAGATCTAGATGTTATATTTATCATGATAAATTGGATTGGCCTATGTAGATGGTTAGGGTTATGACATTCAGGTATGATTCAACTTATTTGTGACATTATGTTGTACTAATATAGATTGATCGTACATATGTGATTGTTATGAATAATCAAAAAATGTTTATGAGCTTATGATGTGAACATGTTAGTTAGTTATAGTTATGGATATCATGATATTTTTTGTGCTTCAGCTGATGTGTTGTAAAGCTAAATCATGCTAACTAGATTGATTGTGCAGACAAGATAGTCTCCCCTGAGATAGATTAAGGTATGGGCTTTCTTATGTCATCTAATTTTTCTTGAATGTTTGATTATGCCGTCTATTTGGTGTTTAAGTGTTTGGTGTCTATTATGTCATCTAGTTGATTTATATAACATGGTATGTTAGCAAGTTGGTTGGATGTTTGATGAATTGCATAATGAGTATGTGTTCAAATTATCTTGTTTTAAGATGATTGTACTAACACATGTGTTTAGATAGTTGATATGTACTTGAGTGTAAGTAGATGATAGTTGCATCATTATGTCTAATGAATATGAGTTGATTGTTGAGGTATAACATGATTTTTTAGTCTTGGTAAAGGTTGATTTCAAATTGATAGATATGATTGTCTTGATATTTGGAACATGTGGTGGACATTTGTAAACAATTACACGAAACATGCTTGACATTAGCATGACAAGGTAAAAATTAATGTGTTTATATAACCAATAGTTGGGTGATGTGATAAGCCTTGATTGCAACAAGGTAAAAAAATAAAAGAAAGGAATTGAGAAAGAATTCCTTTAGCTATGTTTGGAAACCCTAATTACAAACGAATGAGTGCTTTGCGTACAAGAAGTCTTCTTAACCTTAATTTTTTTTTAAATCATTTGGATAGGTGTTATATTCATGGACATGTATTTGATAGGTACATTAGGTAGTTTCTAGTTATAGTTGTATCCGTCAAGGGAATCAGAGTCCCTTGAGAGATTGCATGTATGCATCCAATTATAAGACAACATGCTTGGCACAAAAAGGTAAGATAACTAGTATGTTGTTATGTTTGATTGTGCACTAACAATTATGTGTTGATGGCAGTATGATGTAGGGGATTGCATGGCAAGAGAGATTGCCATGAAATTTTGAAGAAGGATCAGGTTGAGCTTTCTTTTGGAAGCACTGGAAACGGTGGGGATTAAGTCATGGTGTCTATTGACAGTCTTGTGATTTCTATTATTTGTGCTTTGTTTGCACTCGATTTGTGGCTTTTTCTTGTCTCTGGTGCAAGGCCTTGCCACTTTGTTATGGTGTCGTATTGTTGTTGGTTTTCCTCTTGTTTGCTTCATGGTCTTGCCTTTATTGTTTTGAGAACCTTGGAAATTGGTTAGGGAAGGAGGAAATTGATGGAGTTCCAGGAGAGTTGTGTGGTACTCGACAGGTCAGGTAAGACCTAGATGAATATTGATGCATGTATAAGGGCCTTTGAAAGAAAGAGTATGACAACTAGTTGGACTAGTTAGGTCCATTGGTGTAAATGGATGATGGAAGGATAGGCATAGGAAAGGTAATCTAAAAACAGAATGTGAATGGATTTGAGGCGTCATATGCCTTGGCTATGTTGGGAACTGTTGTTCTCAATGTTGTGCATGTGTTGCACGTATAAAGGGAGTTCTCTTAACCTTGACCTTATGATATCTAGTAATTATGTTGTGACCATGATTATAATGATGTCTATATGTGTATACATGTAGGTATGTATGTATGTCATGTCTAACAAGGTCATCATGAATCATGGTTATTAATGCTATATATATATATATATATATATATATATATATTATATATATATATTATATATATTATTTATTTATTTATTTATTTATTTATTTATGTTTTTGTGTAACAGTGTCATTAGGAATCATTCTTGTGGAGGAATGATTGCTTACGCAAGTGAATGACATGAGGAGGTTCCTAGTTTGTGAGGAATCAAGTGGAAGAGTAGTCCTAAATAATATATGAGGTCAGTATCATGTGGTTATGAGTTTATATCATGTCTATGTTATGGATGGGTTATACCGAGGGATACATCAGTGAAATGAAAGGAGTTTGGTCTGTGGGATGTTGGGATAAGCATGGATGGAGTTGAGACACTGGAAGCAAGGTTTCTTGGTAGAGATAGTGTGGTTTGGGATGTGTGGTAGTATTGTTGTGCATATGTTGTATATGTTGTACATGGTGCATATGTTATGTTGCGCGCATGCGTGTAGAAAATATGTGTAGGTTAACCCGATAATGCAATATAAATCAAAGCAAAATACTATAACCTACTTCTACTATCAATTTGTGGAAGCTTAAATATCGAGCTGAACAATATAACCAGAAGAAGAAGAATCAATTGCACAATACACATGAAAATACTTTGGGGAAAGCCTCAGCTAAAAACCCCACACTATTGTATTATCATACATAGTGGAAATACATAGCAATTATACAAAGCCTTAGCTCTCACAGCTAGCTAGCTCTCAGTACAATCCTCATGGATGCTTACAGGCAATCTTGGCTTCTCTCCAGCCTTCCTCTCTACCCTCCAAGCTCCTATTTCGTTGAATTGTTCCTTGTGGATGATTCCCTATTACTAAGTGGAAAACCACCTTCAAAACTGTGCAATCCTCAAGGATAAACTCTTGACTACATTCATGAGTTTTCTCCATGAGAAAACACATGCAATTGATAATACATTGTCCTTGAACTTTAATCTCAACTAGGTATTTCTCAGAATAGACATGCATGAGTTTCTGATGAGGGAATATTTAGTTAATTGGAGTAGCACTAGTTGAGTGCATTAATGCGTCAACTGATTGTTAACTCATTATTAGTTCCTCAAACAGTTTGGAACTAATTTAACTGGACTTAACTCAGTAAAATGAGTTAACTAATAACAACTCAAATATAACTCAATCTTATCTCCTTAATTTAAGGGATAACCCTTGCATGACTTCAAAAATACTTCTAACTTGAATTTCTCCAACTAATTAATTTAAAAATAAATTAATTAATTATTTCCAAGTAGTTGTTAAGACTAGATCCGATTTTGATTCACAATTTAATTCAGGGACAAATTAAATTGGTATATTATTGTTACCATATTTCAACACTCCCTGTCAACAAGAAAGGGATTATCTGCCACCCGTATCCTGTCTCTATGGAACTCAAATTTACACTTTGACAATGCCTTTGTCAAAATATCAACATCTTTCTCCTCTATCAAAATATACCGCAGCAACATGATCCTCCTCACTACACAGTCTCTGAGATGATGATACCGGATGTCGATGTGCTTGGACCTATCATGAAATAGTGGATTCTTAGATAGTTTGATACAACTCTGATTATCACAATAGATCACAGTTGGATCCATCCTCTGATCAAACAAACCAACTAGGATTTTCCGCATTCAGATGACCTCACATGCTACTTGACTTGCAACCATGTATTCTGCCTCTGCCGAGCTGAGTGCAACCGATTTATGTTTCTTGTTGTACCAAGAAACTACTGCTAACCCAAGGTTGAAAATCCCTCCTAATATGCTCTTCCGATCTGATAGACTCCCTACCCAATCTATATCAGTGAAGCCCTATAGCTTCACTCCCTTTGTCCATCTATACCATAATCCATACTGAGATGTGCCTCTGAGGTATCTCAATACATGCTTTGCCGCCTTCCAAAACATCTTGGTAGGTTGAACCATCGCTTGAATCAGTTGGTTCACCGCATAGCACAAATCTCGTCGTGTGTTCACTAAGTACATTAGTGAACCTAAAAGCTACTTGTACACAGTATCCTCTACCACTTCTCTTGAAGTAGCAACCTCCTGCCTCCAGTTACCTGCTAGAGGAGTCTACATGGGTTTGCACTTCTCCATGTGGAATCTCCTGAGTATCTTGTTGGCATACTTGTCCTGAGACATAAACTACTCCCAATCCTTATGAAACACTTCCATGCTAAGGAAGTAATGCATAAGACCCATGTCTTTCATCTTGGATTCTCTTGCAAGGTCCTCCTTACAAGACACGATCAATTGATCATCACCAGTCAATATGAGATCATCAACATAAATGTTAGAAAATTATATATTACAGAGCAATGGAACACATAAAATATTGCAGAAATATAAACACAGAAAACAAATAAAATAAGAGAGACACAGATATACATGGTTCACCCAGTTTGGGCTACGTCCATGGAGAAATAACCAGTCCTTATTTTATTATATTATCCAGCAAACTGAAGAGACACAACCTACAACAGATTTGTTGTAACACCCTCTTCGCTCTCAATCTCCTCTCTCTTCCTCACTTAGAATACAGATCTACATAAACGCAATACAATTCCCTCATATATAGCGAGGGGGTTGCCTTCTAGGGCAAAAAACCCTAAATTAAACATAACTCCTACCGTCAAATCATCCGCCTAATGAACGGCCCAAATTGACTAGAAATTACTATACTTTTACAAGGCAATTTTACATCTATTTTTAGCTTCGGGGGTGCTGCCCTGGAACCCCTGCCAGGCGACTGCTAGCCCTCGGACCCCCCAGCTGGGGGGGATTAGCCCCCTCGGACCCCCACGGGGGGGACAAGTCCTCTCCGTGTGGAGGAGTGTACAATCTTCCTAGAGTATACATATGGCTGAAACCTTTGAATACAGAAGATAACCAGGCTCCACACCCAACAATCTCCCACTTGGATACTAATTATAGCAACTCCACCGCTGCTTCATTTGCTAGACAATGACTCCACTTTGGACCTAGTTGTTTCTCATCTTCTTCATCATACTTGAAGACCAATTGAAACTGAGCAGATTCTCAGTTTCTCCCTGGTTACAACTTTTG
>APFE030752900.1:59831-118434 GCA_000404065.3 Pinus taeda
CCTCCAAATCCCCATGGAGAAAGGTTGTCTTTACATCTAACTGCTCAAGATGCAAATCTTCAAGTGCTACTAGACTTAGAATAGTTCTGATTGAAGTCATTTTCACAACAGGAGAAAATATCTCATCAAAGTCTATACCCTTTTTTTGTGCAAAGCCTTTCACCACAAGTCTAGCTTTATACCTTTTTCTACCTCCATCTTCTTCCTTCAACTTGTAAACCCATTTATTATGCAATGTTTTTTACCTGCAGGCAACCTGATGAAGTTCCAAGTCTGGTTATGTGCTAAGGAGTCCATCTCTTCTTTCACGGCTTGCTCCCACTTCTTCCTAGTTTCTACCTACACTACTCCTTCTTAACATTCTGGTTCACCAGAATCAGTCAAAAATACATAATATAATGAAGGAGAGTATCATTCAGGGGGTCTACTTATCTTGATAGATCGTCTAACACCACTTTCAGGTGTTTGAAGTGCTTGTTGCTGTTGTGGTTGTTGTTCTGATTGTTGATCATTATGATTTTCAGGCACCATCACAAGCACTATGTATTCTCTGTTTTCTTTTTCCTGTTTCTTTTCCTGCAGCTGATCCTTACACAAAACCTTTTCATTGAATATGACATCTCTGCTCCTAATGATTTTATGTTTTTCATAATCATAAAAGCAATAACCAAAATCATTAACACCTTATCCAGGAAAGGTACATCTCTTTGATTTTGCCTCAAGGTTTGTTCTATTTTCTTTATTAATGTGGACAAAGGCTTCACAACCAAAAGTCTTTAAAAAAGAGTAGTTTACCTTTCTACCTGTCCATGCCTCCTCTGGAATACCACCATCCAAGGAACTTGAAGGCCCTCTGTTTATTAGATAAACACCAGTATATACAGCATCTACCCAAAATTGTAAAGGCAATCCTACATGCAATCTCATGCACCTTGCACGCTCCATGATTGTCCTGTTCATCCTTTCTGACACACCATTTTTTGTGGTGTTCGTGGAACTGTCTTATCTCTGTGAATTCCATTCTCATAACAATACCTATCAAACTCTTTGCTATAATATTCACCTCCATTGTCTGATCTGAGACACTTCGACCTTTTTCTAGTGTCATTTTCAACCAAAGCTTTCCATTTCTTGAAAGTATCAAATACATCAGATTTATTTCGAATACAATAAATCCAGGTGTTTCTAGTTGCATCATCAATAAAAGTAACATAATAATGAGAGCCACCAAGAGATGATACCTGAGCAGGTCCCAATACATATGTATGCACAAGCTCTAATTTTTCATTCTTCTTTTCTTTCCCAACTCTAAGGAATCTAACTCTCTTTTGTTTTCCATAAACACATTCTCATAGAATTTTAAATCAACATGCTTGAAACCTGGAAACAAATTTCTTGAGTGAAGTATTTGCATCCCCTTCTCACTCATGTGCCCGAGCCTATGATGCCACAATGTCGTATCTTCTCTTGTAGAGGTTAAAGCATTAATAGAATTAGAAATATCATTGCATAAGTACAATGTAGCAACCTTTTCTCCTTTCGCTATTACCAGGGATCCTTTAGTGACCTTCTAGGTTTTATTTGTGAAAGTAGTTACACAACCTTCACCTCCCATCTGCCCTGTTGAAATAGATTTTTCTTCAAATCTGGAACATGCCTTACCTCCTTCAATAGCCATTGATTTCCATTCTGTTGTTTTATGAAAATTGTACCCATTCCAACGATTTTATAGGGTTTACCATCACCCAATCGAACCTGTCCAAAATCTCCTTGAACATAACCATGAAGATGTTTCTTATTAGGTGCGGCATGGAATGAGGCCCTTGAATCTACCACCCAGGCATCAATAATATTTTCTAATGAAAGAATTAAAGCATCTTGCAACACATCGCCTGTTACATTTGCTTCATGATTGTTTTCTTGTTGTGCGTCTCCTTCTTTTCCCTTCCAAGACTTGCAATCTTTCTTCAGGTGTCCTTTCTTCCCACATTTCCAGCACACTATGCCCGATCTGGACTTGGATTTGGCTTTTCTTGACTTACTGTGATATCTTGGGCTCTTTCCTCTTTCCATTTTTCTTCCCCTAGTCTCTGCAGTCAAAGCATTACCTGATGTCTCACTGGAGCTTTTCCGTCACATTTCCTTGCTAAGGATTGCACCAACAACATCATCAAACTTTAAAGTACTAGATCCAGAGACAGAGTTACTAATGGCCATAACTAAACCATTCAACTTTCTAGCAATGGAGAAGAAATAACAGAGCCCTAACTTCATCATAAAAAGTTACCCCTATTGAATTTAACTGACTTGTACTGTATTAAAATCATTTAAATGGTTCTGCAACAATCCACCTTCTGACATCTTCATATTAAATAAACACTTCATAAGAAATACCTTATTTGAGGCCGAGGGTTTTTCATATAGTTTGGCCAATGTCGACATTAAACCCTTTGTTGTCGTTTCCTTTGAAATATTATACGCTACCAATGCCACTAGGCACAGTCGTATTGTTCTAAGTGCCTTTCTGTCGAGAATATCCCATTCTATGTCTGTCATACTCGTCGGCTTCTTTGTCTTTCTGCTCAATGGTAGGTACAGATCTCTCTTATACAGATAATATTCCATTTGCATCTTCCACGGCTGGTAGTTTTGGTTGTTGAATTTTTCGACCCTAAACCTACCATCTTCCACCATTGCTCCCACTTGAACCAACAACCCTTCTCTCCTACGAGTTTATCAGCCAAATATACCTTCAGCTCTGATACTAGTTGCTAGACATTTATATATTACAGAGCAATGGAACACATAAAATATTGTAGAAATATAAACACAGAAAATGCATAAAACAAGAGAGACACAAATATACATGGTTCACCCAGTTTGGGCTACGTCCACAGAGAAACAACCAGTCCTTCTTTTATTATATTATCCAGCAAACTAAAGAGATACAACCTACAGCAAATTCACCATAACACCCTCTTCGCTCTCAATCTCCTCTCTCTTCCTCACTCAAAATACAGATCTACATAGATGCAATACAATTCCCTCATATATATCAAGGGGGTTTCCTTCTAGGGAAAAAAACCCTAAATTAAACATAACTTCTACCGTCAGATCATCCACCTAATGAACAGCCCAGATTGACTAGAAATTACTATACTTTTACAAGGCAATTTTACATCTGTTTTTAGCTTTCGAGGGCAGCGACTGCTGGCCCCCGAACCCCCACGGGGGGGACAAGTCCCCCCCCCCACATGGAGGAGTTTACAATATTCTTGGGGTATACATCCAGCTGAAACCTTTAAATACAGAAGATAATTAGGCTCCATGTGATGCAGGAAAGTGTTCCCTCTGCGGACAGAGGCAACCCCTCTAGCCCTAGAGTGGGTCTAGTCATAAACAAGGACAAATCAACAATAGCTTTCCTTAAACAGTTCAAGTTAGAGACCTACCTCAGCCAGTGGTCGATGGAGTTTCGTTGCGCTACTCCAGCTTCCGCTTCCTTCTCCTCAACGAGTGATCAACCTGAAACAAAGCAAAGGAAATACAACAAAGCACGTAACCGGATACAACAATGAACTATTTACTCACAAAGTCAAAAAGTCATGAGCTATCAAGTACATTACATACAAGACATAGGAAAACATCATTGATTGCATTAATAATGAAATAAGATTCAGCTTACAACCAAAGTATTGACGTCACAAGCCTTCTCAGAGAAGAGTCCAGCCAGCATGTTCTTCAAGCATTCACTCTTTGAAGATGGATCTCCCAACATACAAGAGTTCTCTCACTCATAAGCCTCACACAAGATAAAGGGAACCTTACAACCTTCCACAAACTATCAACAATTCCACACTTATTCACACTCACACCAGCTATCTAGCAAACTCACAAAGCACTCACAGAACTGCTCAACTAGCCAACTATCAAACTGTCCCACTAGCAATGCATAGCAATGGTGAGAGTTTAAATAGGAGAAGGAGTCTCCATGAAAGGTGGAAAGGAGAGCTTATCATCAAGGAAGGTAGCATAATTGACGGAACTGCTAGACCAGGGAAGGAAGGGCGACATAAACAAGGCAAACAACTAGGTCTGGAGCCATCCGGAAGGCCGGTTGTTTGAACAATTCACCTAATTTGGATCATCGCGGGCACATAACTGATCTTCAGCATTGACATCGCAAGTTATCAATGCAAATAGCCATATCATCACTAAAGGGACCACAAGGACATGTGTTGATGCATAAAATCGAGCCATCGCGGGAATCACGTGTACTTCCGCGCTAGCAGCGCTGTATGTCTGTGCATAAGCGCTTATCAGTGCTTTTATTCAGCCAAAAGTCACGATGAGGCAGTAAACTTTGGAAAAGTGGGTCAATTGGTAGCACCGGGAAGCATTTGTCTGTCAAAAGCATGTTTGACTTGGACACATGACACAGTGAGAAGACCGGAAGTGAAAGCGGTGATAAATTACTGTGTAACACTCCACACCCAACAATAAAGTAGGATGTTCAATAGCTTACCTTTCACCACGATGTGGTACAAGTTTGCATCCACTTCACTCTTTGTGAAACCCAACCCGGTGAAGTAGTTGTCTATCCTAGTGTACCAAGCACGAGGTGCTTGCTTCAGCCCGTACAACACTCTCTTGAGTCGGCACACATGTGACTCACAATCGAAGGTCTCAAAACCTTTCGGCTACTCTATGTACACCTCTTCCTCAATCTGGCCATTGAGGAATGCAGTCTTCACATCCATTTGATGGATCTTCCAACCCATATGTGCTGATAGTGCCAACATATATCTGATAGATGAGTAGCTTGCGACAGGAGAAAAGGTATCATCATAGTTAATCCCCTCAACCTGTGAAAAACGGGCAACAAATCTTGCCTTATGCTTCTCCACACTACCATTAGCAGCTTGCTTTACCTTGTAAAGCCAATGGGAACTCACAAGTGACTTGTTCTCCGGTCTCAGAACCACGTCCCAAACACTGTTACAAACTATGGAGTCATACTCCTCCACCATAGCATCAACCCAAATCAGCTGTTTCACTGCTTCCTCAAAGGAAGATGGCTCGGTCTCAACACATTCCCCAGCAAGGGCCATGTATCCAATGTACCTCTCAGGTGACCTCCTCTGTCTGCGCTAAGAAGATGGTGCTCCCACATTCTCTCTCGCATCCTGCAACAATCTGTCAGTGTCTCTTGTGCGCTTCCATCCATCTCTGGAAGACTCTGCTTGAGTCGATGTCTCCACTCCTGGAACCTTTGCATGTGGTTGCTCTGCATCAGTCTAGGGCTCCTCCTCCTTAGGAACCAATAGTTCCTCCATAGCCTGTAGTTGGAGCTCCCTCTCAAGGGAAACTTGCATGGCCTTCTGCTCATCAAACTTGAGATATCTGCGAACCACTGCCCTCCAACTGGTAGGCAAGTACACCTGATAGTTGTGAGGTGTATCAGTGTACCCCACAAATATCCCCAACTCTGTTTTCAGCTCAAGATTCTTCCATGCATCCTTTGTCACATGGAATATACCAATGAAACAAAGATCTTGAAGTGACCCACATCTGGTCTCTTACCGGAGAAAGCTTCCTCTGGTGACTTCATCCCAAGTATCTGATGCATGCTTCTATTCTGCAAATAGACCATTGTGTTGCATGCCTCGGCCCATAAGTGAAGTGGTAGGCCTTGGTCATGTAGAATTGTCTGTGCTGCCCCTACAATAGTTTTGTTCTTCCTCTCGGCCACCCCATTCTATTGTGGGTTATGAGGTGCTGTCAACTCTCGTTTAATTCCTTCCACTGCATAGAAGTCCTTAAACTCTTTAGAGACATATTCTCCACCGTTGTCACTTCTCAAGGCCTTGATATTCTTCCTTGACTCTTTCTCGACCAAATCTTTGAACTCACAAAGCTTTGTGAAAGTTTGGTCCTTCTTCTGCATAAAATAAATCCATCATTTACGAGAATAGTCATCAATGAAAATCACATAATACCTTTGCTTCACTGTGGATGTCGTCGAGAATGGTCCACACAAATCAATATGAACTCGCTCTAAGATAGCCTTTTCTCGACTGTCTCGATCATGAAAATGGCCCATGATTCAAATGGCCCAACCACCTATGCCTCAACTCGCAATTGTCTTGGCTTTGCACCAATTCTTCTTTCATAATCAATGTTGCACAATCATCTACCTCTAGTTTATAGAGTTTCTTCACCCGAATCCCTATCCTCTTAGTCTGACCCATGGCTATGTGTCTTAGGAATGCCTTTCCTTTACTGAAGACAACATCATAGCCTTTGTCCTCCAACATCGCAACCGATGCCAATTTCTTCTTCAGTCCATGCACATACATCACATCTGTCAAGGTGAGAGGAGCTCCATGCTCCCTCTGAAAAGCAATCGTGCCCACTCCTTAAACACTATACCTTTTGTCATCACCCATCTCTATGCGCATCTTGAGGTCTTTCTCCTCCAAGGCACTGAATAAATTTTTATCACCGGTCATGTGGAATGAGGCTCCACTGTCAAGATACCAGACACAACCCATCATCGATGACACCATGCATGCGATGAGGTTAAAGTCCATATAGAACTGAGAGCCTAATGCCTCACCTTCCGATCCTTTCTAGGATCCCTTCTTGAACTTCTTCGATGGGCAATTAGTCACATAATGTCCCATATTGTGATAATTAAAGCATCTTACTTTAGACATGTCACCCTTCTTCCCTCCATGAGAAGAATTGAATTTGAAATGGGAAGCCTTCCCCTTCCCTTTCCTTGCCTTACTTGCTAAGGCCATATTTTCTTCATCATCATTCTTGGATGAAGAACCATCTCGTGTGCTCCTCCTGATCTCCTCTTGCATAAGATCCGACCACAGTCGTTCCCAATCCCACAGTTTCTCCCTTCCATTCACATAGTCCTGGTAGCTATTCCAACTTTTTGGAAGGCCAAGGAGAGCGAGGCTCACCATATCATCATTGACAGTAATTATTCCCACACTGCCAAGCTCATCTTTGTAGGTGGTGAACTTGTTCAGATATGTAGAAATAGAATTGCCCTTCTCCATCTTGATTCTTTAAAGCTTATCCTTGAGTGCCAATTTCCTCTGGTCGCTATTGTTCTAGTGGAAGTCCTTCAATGTCTTCCACATTGAAAATGGAGTATCCTTCCCATGGAGACTTGTGACAATATCGTCTCAAACTCCCTCAAGGATGATCCTTCTCACCTTCGCCACACACTTCTTCCACTCAGCCAACTCTTGTGAATTAGTTTAAGCTGGCTTTGGGATTTCTTGATCAATGAATTATTTCAAGCCATTGTCTTCTAATACAGCGTCCATTCTATCTTTCCATGCTATGCAATTCGATCTACCTTCCAAGGCATACTCAAGTCTCAAGCCATAGAACACCATTGGCCAACCTTGAAGTATGATATGAATTCGATTTGCACATGCAACCCCGAACTTCAAACTTCGAATTCTTTTCTCAGTATATTGTTCACATCTCCGATACCATGTAGAAAATCTGTGTAGGTTAACCCGATAATGCAATATAAATCAAAGTAGAATACTATAACCTACTTCTACTATCAATTTGCAAAATCTTAAAGATCGAGCTGAACAATATAACTAGAAGAAGAAGAATCAATCGCACAATACACATGAAAATACTTTGGGGAAAGCCTCAACTAAAAACCCCACACTATTGTATTATCATACATGGTGGAAATAAATAGGAATTATACAAAGTCTTAGCTCTCACAACTAGCCAGCTCTCAATACAATCCTCACAAATGCTCACAAGAAATCTTGGCTTCTCTCCAACCTTCCTCTCTGCCCTCCAAGCTCCTATTTCCTTGTGGATGGTTCCCTATTACCAAGTAGAAAACCACCTTCAAAACTGCGTAATCCTCAAGGATAAATCCTTGACTACATGCATGAGTTTTCCCCATGACAAAACACATGCAATTGATAGTACATTGCCCTTGAACTTTAATCTCAACTCGGTCTTTCTCGGAAGACATGCATGAGTTTCTGATGAGGGAATCTTCAGTTAACAGGAGTAGCACTATTTGAGTGCATTAATGCATCAATTGAATGTTAACTCACTATTAGTTCCTAAAACAGTTTGGAACTAATTTAACTGGACTTAACTCAGTAAATTGAGTTAACTAATTACAAATCAAATATAACTCAAAATTATCTCCTTAATTTACCCATATGTGGGTGACACACTTTGATTTAATGAAAACATTGAAGACCGGCGGCGAGAGGACGGGCCACTTGGCTGATGGCGCCCCTCCCCATACCACCCTAAGATGCCCTCTTGACACACTGCAGGCAACATTTAATGCAAGTCTGAAGTAGAAAAATGCCATTAACTATTTGGATATGGAGGTACCTTAGCTCATTGTCTCGCCTTCTCCCCTGCTCCACTGCAACTGCCCGCCTCAAGCCTATGAACCCAACTCTCACACTGTAACTGGGCGTTGCTGCTGGTTAGTTTGCTCCATTGATTTTGGAAATGGGTTTCACCATTCCCACTCCAGTTTCTACTATCTAACCTTTGCTCAGACTGGCCCTACTCCCCCTCACAATCCCTCTATTAGCGCTCCCTCTGTCATCGCTCTGTCTGTTACAGCTCCCTCTGAGCACTTAGCCAGAGATACCAGCGTGGTGAGACGTTGAATGAGAAGTCGAAGAGGCGGAACTCGGGGAGGCAGTTCTCACCCTCAGACTGATCTGCACCCTGAGCCTTCTGCCTCCTCTCCTTCCCCTGAACTGTATCATCCCGAGTGATATGGTGCGGGTAGATATCCTAGTACAAGAAGTGGGCAAGGTCATGTGCGGTCTTCAGGTGCAATTCATGGTGATTTTGCAATTCACTTTGCTAATTTTCCTTTGCCCCTTCATCCCAATCCCTACTCAACCTAATTCAAGTTCTGTAGCACCCTGAACAGGCCAATTATTATAGCTACCATTTCCATCCTCTTCACTGAAGACAATGAACAGACTGCCTCTCAAGTGGAAAATTCCGACTTGCGACAAGAGGACGCCTCCAGATGTAGCAATTGCAAAGACATAGGGAAGAACATGATGGACGAAGGTATCTTTGCTCTACATGGCAAGAACCTTGGTGGCAGTTAGCATGGTGAAGGGGGTAGATCTGCAGCCACACACCCTTCAGGTGGAATTGCTCACGACGAGTCAATTTCGCAGGCGGAAACTCGCAAGCCTGGCAACGCCCAACTAACGAATGAGCCACATGGCGGTGGTGGGGAGCCACACGGCAGCGTGTCGAGGGACGAGGCAGAAGATTGGGCATGCCCAATTGTTGAGGAACCCATCCCGGATGATTTCAATTAGGTTGACGTGGTTGCCAGGTGTCTAGATGTGGCTGCCAGGTGTATGGACATGGCTGCTAGGTGTCTGATGTCTGGTCTTTTTGTTTTTGTTAGCATTTGTTGGAATCTGGTCTCCTGTCTAGATATTATGTCATGGAAAAACCTCACTGTTTCTTTTGTGGATTCTGGTCTTAAAAACTGATACCATTTTTGGTTTTTTTGCTTTTTGTGGACTGGTTTCCCCAATGTTGGGACAGTCCAGATTTTTGCTGAAACACTATGTTAAACTTTGTTGAGGCTTTGTCCTCTCTATACATTTTATGCATATTAATAGATTATCTTAACTTAGAAAAAAAAATATTATCTCCTTAATTTAAAGGATAACTCTTGCATGACTTCAGAAAGACTTCTAACTTGAATTTCTCCAACTAATTAATTTAACAAAAAAAAAAAAAAAAAATTCCAAGTAGTTGTTAAGACTAAATTCAATTTTAATTCACAATTTAATTCAAGGACAAATTAAATTGGAATATTTCTCCTTTCATATTTCAAAAATGCAGTGTTTTGTATATATAATGTGTGTACAAGTTGTTTATGCAATGTAATGTACAGGGTGGTACAAATAGTGGTTTGTGAATATTTCATATTCAATGCTGAGTATAGGTGGTGCTATGTACATGTTGGATATGCGGTGTTGTGTACATATTGTACTATGCACATTATGGATATGCAATGTTGTGTGCATATGGTGTTGCGTGCATGTTGGATATGTAGTGTTGTGTACATAGGGTGCTACGTACATGTTTTATATGAAGTGTTATGTACATATGGTGTTGTGTGCGAATGTACAAGTGCTGCTGCAAGCGTGTGGTGTCGTATACATGTTATACATATGGTGTTGTGTGTGGGTGGTGTTGTGTACATTTCATGCATATGGTGTTGTGTACATGTGGTATCATGTACATGTCATGCATCTGGTACTGTGTACGTCTGGTGTTATGTACACATTGAACAAGTGGTATGATGTACATGTGGAATTGTACGTTGTGTAGGTGGTGTCGTGAACATGTGATGTTGTGTACACGTTATGCAGGTGGTGTTGTGTATAGGTGGTATTGTCTACATGTTATACATGCAGTACTGGTGTACATGTGGCATTATGTGCATGTCATACACATTGTGTTCTATACATGCAGTACTATGTATGTGCATTGTGTAGTTGGGGTATTATGAAATGTGTACTCATTGTGTTGTACTCTATGTAGTACATGTCTTCTATTGTGTTGTACTCTATGTAGTACATGTCTTCTATTGTGTTGTACGCCATGTGTAGGTACATGTATTTGTGGTGTTGTACATTGGGTATAGATGTATTGTGTCGTGTTGCACGCTAGGTGTAGGTAGATGTATTGTGTGGAATTGTACATCGAGTATAGATGAATGTATTATGTTGTACATCAGGTGTAGGTGTAAGTATATGTTGTGTTTTACATCGGGTGTAGGTGTACGTATGCATTGTCTTATACCCTGGGTGTAGGTGTATGTATATGTTGCATTGTACACTAGGTGTAGGTGTATGTGTTGTATGTCAGGTGTGCATGTATTGCATGGTGTTATATGTCATGTGTGGTTGTATGTGTGTGTTCCACACTATGTGTATGTGCACATGGTTGAGGAGAAGGCATTGGGTGTTTGTCGAGTGTGGCAACTCATCTGGAGTGTGTACGTATTAAGGACAAAGGTAGAAGCTAAGGATCAATTAAAGGATAAATATCATTATTTTATTTTGATTACATGTTATCTATGATTCTGGTTTATGATGGTTACATGTGATTTATGATTTTGATCTATGTTGATTGTGTTTTGAGCTAACCTGATGCGATATATTTATACATGATGATTTGGTCAAAGATGCTAGTTTGACTTGTTGTGATAGGAAGTAAATAGGATCTCAAGTGTACCTTATTTATGGGCCACCAATGAGGTATGATTTGAAGTTATTTCAATTTATTTTAAATTTAATGGAAATTATGTGCTTGGTATAGGAATGCATGAACATGCCCAGTTGGGTGGTTGAAATCGACTGCAAGAATTTGCAACAACAAAAAGGAATTAGAAAATGCAATAGTATAGTATTCAAGAGCAGGGCCATTATGGGACACTAGTACCAAATAGTGTCCATTGATTTCTATGATCATGTTATGACCGATATGATGGTTATGAGGCAAGTATATGCCTTGGTTGTTGTATCTTCGATGCTAGGAAGCCTTTCCAAGGGATGGAATGCCTATGATGGGGGTGCCAGCGGAACTTGGAAGGTGTGTCACTGCATGGAAGAGGGTGACCGAATTATCCGAGGGACTATGTAGCAGAGAAGGGAAGGTCATGGATATATTTGTTTTGGTCTTTAACATTGCTAGATAGAATCAGATGCACATTGGGAGTGTGCCCTTGAACAATGATTTGGTAACTGTTTCTTGAGAGGACAAGTGGCACAAGGTTGTAGCATTGGACTTTGGATGTAGCTTTGACTTTGATGTGGATTTTAGAATTCCTGGGAAGAAGGTGAATCTCGGTACTACCTTTGAGGGTGGAGGTGTGAGCCTCTGAATTCCCTTGTTGATTGATATGAGCATCGTATCCTTTTATTTGTTGGTCTAGAAAATGTATAAATGTGCATAATATTTTAAATATTATATCGAGCTAGTTTATAAATCTCCATAGATAGAATGGTTATTTGTTGATTGAAGTAAATGTGTATAAGTATATGTGTATTGTAGATACCATAATGAGTTGTGTTATAAAGCTCCAGTAAATGGTATGATTGTCATGTTCCAACAATGGTAATTGTAAATACTGCAACGAGCTATGTTATAAAGCTCCATGGGCAATATGTTTTTTTTCAGCAATCTTGTTGGTCATAGGTGTCATTGAACACCGAGGACAGTGTTACCCCAATGGGCAGGGTTTTGTAACAACCCTGGTTAAAAATTCATGTAAAATATATAAGACCACAGTCATGGGACACATATTCCAAGCTGAATGGTGGGAAAAAACATCCTAGTGTGCATGTTCATTTGGTTTATCATGGCTAAGGAAATTGGCAAAGGCAATGGCAAGGGAATTTTGAAAAGTAAAGATGCATTTTGGCACATTTATTTATGAAAATAATGGAAATTAGGAGAAAATTAAAGTGAAAGGTCACAAGTTTCATGTAATGAGGAATTGAAGGAAAATAATGGAAAATGAAGAAAATGGAGGCCTCATTAATAAAAAGGCTTTTGAGGATCAGTGGATAAGCTTGGTCAGTTCAGTTTGGTGGAGCTCTCTTCTATTCTCTCTCCCTCATACTCTTGGATACTTAGATTTTTCATGGAGCACTCTTGGAGAGTGTGGCATACTTGGATTTTTGAAGCAAGAAGGCAAAGAAAGAGCAAGAAATCATAAGAGGACATCGGAATCATCAACTACATAGAGTTTTTCTTGTAGGTACCGAGTTGCATGTATGTTTTCCTCACTAATTTTGGCATCCATAATGCATGGATGTGATTTATTGGTCATGATCTATCAATGACATGGAGGATTGCCTGGATTGACTGTGGATTTTCCTAGCCTTTCCATTTCCTGGATAGCCATGGTGTTGTGGGTTTATTTATTCATTTATGGTTGGTTCTCATGTTTTCTTTTACTTGGGTTGAGATATTAGTTGCTCGAGCCTTGGTTGGACAAACATTCTAGAAGCCCTATAATGGTTTGGGTTGAGTTACTAGTCCTGGAAGCCTTGCTTGGGCAAACACTTTGGAAGCCCTGTAACGGTTTGGGTTGAGTTACTAGTCCTGGAAGCCTTGGTTGGGAAAATACTTTGGAAGCCCTGTAACATCTTGGGTTGAGTTAAGAGTCCTAGAAGCCTTGGTTGGACAAATGCTTTGGAAGCCCTTGGTGGGTTGAGTTACGATTCCTGGAAGCTCTGGTTGGACAAACGCTCTAGAAGCCCAAAAAAAGTTGTGGGTTGAGTTACTATTCCTGGAAGCCCTAGTTGGACAAATGCTCTGGAAGCTCGGAATAAGTTGTGGGCTGAGTTACTAGTTCTGGAAGCCTTGGTTGGAACAAACACTTTAGAGCCATGGAAGGCTTGGGTGGAGACCAATATGATGATGGTTTTGTGATATTTGATCGTGAGGTGGAATCATTGTTTGATGGGTTGAGGTCGATGGTGTTATGTAGTATTCCTCTTGAAGGTGCATGAAAATAAACTACTTTACGTTGTGGATGAAAAATAGTGCTAACCGTGAAAATGGATGTTAAACTGTGTAGATCTGCAACAAATGATAGAAACAAAACCTCCCAAAGCCTTGATCTATGCAACAGAAATAATAAAACAACATAATGGAAGAGTAAAATAAGCACAAATAACTCCAATAATCCAAAGGAAACCAGATATATAGAGAATATATTTTATTAAATGAAGGGAACAAATAATGTTACCAGCCCCCCTCTATGGGATGGGTTCTTGGCTATCCTCAATGTCTTTAGCTTTTGTAGAGCCTCTCTCCTCTATAATGTGTAAAACCCAACAAACAAAATGTTTGAGCTCAATGAGAACTCAAATGAAAAAGAAGATGGTGTGCGACAATGATAATAATCAAAGGTACAACAATGAGTGCAACAACGAAAATGATCAAAAGTGTAGAATGAATGTAAAACCTTTCTATTTATAACAAAATATTAGGTTATTCTTAAATAATGGGAAATAATAAAAATTATTAACCAAATCCCTGAATGAACCATTTGGAATATTTTATTATATTTGGTTGGAGGTAAAAAGTATTTAAACTTTTATTTAGAAATAATAAATAAATAAATTATTTATTTATCCTATCAAGGAATTTAGTTAAGGAATAATAAACAATAATGATTTATTTAAGTACTCCTAGGGGATTTAGTCAAACTTGACAAGGAATAATAACAAATTAGTGATTAAGTCATTATTCCTAGAGAGAAATGAGATAATTAATGGTTCATCTATTTATTTCTCATAATTGGGTCAAATATGACAAGGAATATTAGTTAAAGAATGGTTTAATTAATTATTCCTAGAATATAATTAAATAAATAGTGATTTGTTTAAGTATTCTTCATGGGTTTAATTATAAATGACTTAACAAATGTGGTTTATCAAGTATTTTCTTACAGTGAAAGCAATTTTACTATGGTAAAATTGGCCCTACATGGTGTACTTCAATCCATATAGCAAATTATCATTATATGACCGTTTTTTGGTGATAACGGATTGCCCCCCAACGTATGAGTGTTAGGAGAAAAATGTATCACCAAAGTACATTGTAAGGATACAATCACCAGACAATGAAGTGGAGTCAGAGAGAGAGAGAGAGACCAATGGAGATGAACTGAAAGAGTATAGTAGTAGAGGGGGTGAGACCAATGTAAGTATCCTTCTATGTTGTGGTACCGGATCTCAGTGAGGTGGGGGAGGCATACCTATATCCGCCAAGATAGATTAGTAAAAAAAAAATAATGCACCCAGGAAAATGAAACTGAGAAATAAATTACATGATGAATGGTACATGACACGCTTGCATGAATGAGCCAAAAGATAATACAATGTGTCCCACATACATAATATATAATTTACCTTACCTAAAAAACTAGGTGGGATGGAGGGTAAAACAACCAAAGAAGTCTAGCTGAACAAGAAAGGGCTCTGAAAAACTAAATGGATCATCTGAAGGAGACATGCATGCTATGAACGCTACAAGTGGCACGAATCAAACCCATCAAATTTTTGGAATTGCATCTGAGTTTTTAGCATAATAGGAAGGCATCCGGGCATGTGGGGGGCTACCTGAAGGGCCACTGCCTCATGAGGTCTGAAACATCTCACACACACCTGGGAATCATTGGTACAATCTGCTGCATCACTAGAGCATCAAGTGTGTGAATCATGAACATGAAACAATCAAGTCAAATGGAAATGATGGTTCCCTTTGCTTGATCTGAGGCACTAAATAAGAGTGGAAGCTAGAACCAAGATACACTACCCTCTAGGTCATTCTTTTGGAATAGATGTGCTAATGTCAACAAAATAGGGCCCGCCATAGGTGAGGAAATTAGGATCCTCAACTAAGGCATGAGCGAAAATAGTAATGTGACTAATGGACTGACAGCAGGGAAAATGGAGAAAATTGGATTGAGGGACAATCAGACGATTGCCCTTGTCATATCGTAAAGTGTATGGTTGACCCAGCAATGACTGACTCGACTCCGGAGGGGATGGTGGACAGTATGAGTGAAGGCCAAAATGAGCAACACGAGATGAATGGTATGCAAAATGGATGGAATATTGTGACATGATAGAATGGGATGTGAAACAGACTCCATGGATGCAAGGGTGACTCATCGCAAATGCTCTGAACAAGGGTGACTCGATGATGCTACCACACAAAATAGGTTTGATGGGGACCATGAAAACATGAGGAAATGATGGTTACTCATGACAAAAATTGACACATGAGATGAAAAGAACTAAGGGGAGGTGGTCCCCAAGGTACAAGCATCGCATATGAAGAAATTCTATTTTAAGTGGCGTCGAAGTGATCCTTCTCGGGAAAATGGCTTCCAAGTGAAGTGTCAAATCATCAAAAACTAAGAAAGACCCATTATAGTACTCGATGAGGGATTTCCAATGGTACTGATAGTTCGTCAAGCTGAGCTACGTCTTGTTCACAATGTGCAACAAAAAACTTTCGGTTTTCCTATAAAAGGACATTTTCCTTCCAATTTGAGAGGAGGAGAAGGCCCTAAATCTTGTGGAGATCGTATCAAACAAACCGACCATCGGAATCGGGATCTACAACTTTCAGGCAAGTGGCCTTACTTTTCTAAAGATGGTCTTAATGCTTCTTGGGATGATGGTTCCTGGTGAAGAATTAAGGGAAGAGGAAAATGAGAATGAACTTACTAGAGGAGGTCTAGAACCATCCTCAACCACCAAGTCAAACATGGGGACTATGTGGTGCCCAGTATGTTATGGGCGTACCACATGTATTTAGGGTGGTGGACTCCAAACACATTTATTTTTTATGTGATACATAATATTATTATGCATATTTTATATGATGATGATGGTTCACCATGTATTGTGTTTATGGTTGTCTTCTGTGGTATACATGTGATAAATGCCAATCTAGAATTTTATTTGCAATGGTATATACAAAGTTATTTTGGGCTCTAGGAACATGACTACAAGTAATGGTTTCAAACCCATGTACCAACAACTTAACTCGTAGCTATTTTCTAAATTGGACTTGGTTATGCACATCATACACACCATCTAATTGCATGAAAAGTGGCAAGGAATATAAATGAACATGAATATGAAGGATGTGATGAGCAAGGGAATCAACTAAAAAACCTATCACTGCATCATATTTGGCCTGGTTATTGGTGGCAAATCCAATGTGCATGTCATTAGAGTGGACTAACATATTCAAGGGGGTGAAAATGGCCCATGCTACTGAGGCTGGATTCTTGGAGAAGCAACTTGCACCGTCGGCATAACTGATATACAGTGAGGATGATGGATCCATCTAAAAGGTGAAAAAAATAATGAATGAGATGATGCAACCTACATAAATGCATGAAAGAAATAAATACATGCCAATCAATGGGATATGCTATGGGTAAAATTTCTTAAGGTAGAGTGCATTGTGAGGACTAGGAAGAAGTTGGTCTTCGAAATCCTCTAGAAGATATTCCCCCTTACCCAAGTCCTTACGAATGATGTAAGGTCCTAGCTATAATGATGAGTGAGACAATGATGAAGGATACAATCAACACCATGATGATAAAGGTCATTGACAATGAGAAGATAGCGAGGGGCCTGGTATGACATACGTCGTCGATCATCACGAGTAAGATGGGGGGGGGAATTCTAGGTTTGAAAATATGTGATGAAGTACGCACGATGGTGCATATCATCCCAAGGGTAATCAGAGGTAGAAATAGCTTCCATGATGTCCTCATCAGAATGGAAGATGGGAGAATAGGAGGAAGATTGACTACATGATGTGGCGGCAGTACCTGGTGCATCATCTTGAGAAAGAAGGTTCACATACGCATCATTTGGAATGGTAGACAATGAGCTATTAGATGGAAAATCTATTGATGTTGAGACCCGTGTTTTCGATGAAGGAGGTGCAATAGAAGCGCACGCAGAAACCTTAGAGAGGTTTTCCTTTGAGGAACTCAAGGATGACAACAGGTGAAGGATATGGACCATGGAGTTCGTCATCTCGACATCAGGCGAAGAGATCATGATGGTGGGACTAGAGTACCACTGTTCTAGTGTACTAGTGGTATTGGAATGCACTCGTAGAGGATTAGATGATCCACTACGGGTGGCCTTGAAGTCACAAAGCACTTGAAGGCAATCACAAAATTTGTCGAGATGAGGGCAACAATGGGAATAATGACCATAATGATCGCACAACAAACGAGGGTGATTTGTGCACAACGTTTTAAGTCTCTTGGCTACTCCTAGTAAGGTAACTTGGACCTCAGTAATATTAGACTCAGGGAATGTTTCATGAACTAAAGGTTTGAGACGAGGAAGTTCGGGACATCTATTGGTGGCATGCCCAACAACATTACACAAAGCGCATGGAGGTGTCAGCTTTGGAGCTTTGTGAGATGGAGGTTCTTGGGGAGCCTTGAACTTAGGTTCCTTCTTCTTGGATTTTCCCCATTGCCCGGATTGGTTCACAATAGGAGTGGGTTCCTATTAAGTTTGCAGTGGAACTAGAGCAGTGACAGGGGTCGTAGGGACCGGTTGAACTGGGGTCAAAGCATGATATGATCTGAGCTGACCAGGTGGAGTGCTTGTTGGGGGATCAATGTACCATACTGGTATCCCCAAAGTCATATTAGGGAGAGTCAACAAAGCCATGACAGGGACAGAAAAGATTCTAGGAGGAGGAAATAAGAACGGTATCTATCCTGCAGGGTAATGTCCCAACAGAACAACTCCG
This sequence comes from Pinus taeda, assembly GCA_000404065.3. Lineage (NCBI taxonomy): Eukaryota > Viridiplantae > Streptophyta > Pinopsida > Pinales > Pinaceae > Pinus > Pinus taeda. Next base: position 78,231 of record APFE030752900.1, read on the forward strand.
GGATGGTTGAGACCTAGAGGAATAGTTCTTGGTGGGAACTAAGGGGAAGCACCCACAAAATAAGGAGGTCTTAGGGGGGTGGATCTGGATGGATCAGCTGAGATGGTAACAACAAGGTGTTGAGGAGATGGTTGTTGATCAGATGTACCAAACTACTTTTGAGCAGCCCGTGACGCTTGTAACATGGAAACACTCAAAGAGATAGGCTCAGAGATGGGAGGGGGAGGACCAGGGAAAGCACCCAATAAGGTGGAATCTTTGTAGATACCGGGTGAAACACTGGTGAGAGGGGTGGTAGAATTATTTTCGTACATTGATGAGATAATGGGTTCAGGGGAGGTTAAGGATGTCATCTCATAGTATGTCAACCGATCAATAGTGACAATATTCCCTTCATGGAGGAAGCACATCTTGTGGAAAACCATAGGCGCAATGGCTTACATGGTGTATGTGTAACTACGACCCAAGAGAATATTGTAATCTAGAGGAGCATCAATAACCTCGATGTCTACATGGATAGTCTTTCCCGCAAGAATCACTGGACAATTGTGATACATGCCAAGAGGCTGGGAGGGATGACCGTCCCAAGCACACAAAGTGATGGTGGATGGGGACAGTTCAGGTGACTTGAGTTGCTTCCAAACAATATCAGACATCACGTAGGGCGATGCGCCTTCACCGATAATGCATCAAGAGATGATGGCATTATAGCCTCCGACTAGTATCTATAAAGCAGCAGATGGAGGTAATGGAGGATGTTCTGACGTATCAACAGGAAAGACAATCAAATGATCATTTGAAGGATATACTGCACCCAAAGCAGTTAGTAGAGCTTTCTTTTGAGATGGACACGACCGGAGGACTTCGAGTGTTGACATGGTAGCGGGTGATTGTGTCAACTCGTCTACTATACTATATGTGTGGGTAGCTCGGTTACAAGCCGTGTTACGGCGTAATGGCCCCTTGGAGATCTTAGGAATTTACTCAACTTTAGGCTAAGGGATCTGTAACAAATTATTCAGTGTCATAGGAGCCTCAATAGATGCTTTGGTTTTGGTCTCAGTTGCAGACGAAGCCAATGGCTTGTCATATTGACGTGACCAAGTTTGCAAGTTGACATCGAAGGTATTGACCTTGTCAGAATTCATCATGAGGTTCTGGAAGTCACCAAGATGAAAATGTTGGGGAGGGTGAGCTGCTTGACATTACTAAGGTTGAGAAACAACAAATCCTTCTATGGTCAGGTGGAACTTGGTAGTCCCATGCTGGGTTGGCTTTTGCATCATTAATATGAGGTTATTTCTCCTTGTTATCTCATGAGTATTATACTAGTTAATATGTGGATTCTATGGCTATTGTATCCTTGGTATTTATGTTGCTATTATGTTGGTTATGAATATGTATTATGACAATGAATATGTATGGCTCTCATCATGTTTTTATTTGTATATGAATGAACAATGTATCTATGGCTTAATTAATGAAACTACAACTAAAGTGATAAGGAAACGATGCCTCATAACGAATCTCAGATAAGTATGATACACATATGCTTAGATCTGTCATTTACACCAGTAGATTGCATTGACGCCAAGTGTTTGGCAGAATGCCAGTCCTGGTTGGGGATGGTTAGGCCTAGTCCTGGAGTTAGTTTTTGGTTTATTTGTCTTGTCATCATGTGTTTAATGGATTCTGGAAGTTAAACAAGTTTTGGGAAGTGGCCAAAATTCTAGGCTTGAAAAGTGCCTTAAATTCCCTAGAATCTGGCACAGTTCTGCTGGAAATAGCCCCTAAATGTAGACATGTAGGCTTGTGGGAGCATCCAAATCTCTTTGGATGTTGGCATTCCCATAGCATGGGAGCATCTAGAGGCATAATAGCTTATAAACTCAGTGGTACTCAATGGTTGGTTAGCAGAAAGATTGGGTTGGTTCCTAGGAGTCCTATTGTTGATGTTTAAAGTATATATGGCATTTTTCCATTATTTCCACTTCCTTAACATGATTTAGGAGGTTGAATCATATCATAGTAACTTCTCATCACATGTTTACCCCAGTTGGTTGGTTACTTGGGTAGATGTGGGAGGAGGCTATTACAAATAAAAGTAACATAATGGCGAGAGCCACTGAGAGATGATACTTGAGTAGGTCCCCATACATCTATATGCACAATATCTAATTTTTGGCTCTTATTTTCTTTCCCAACTCTGATAAGTCTGGCTCTCTTATGCTTTCCATAAACACAATTATCACATAAATCCGAATCAACATGCTTTAAACGCTGCAACAAATTTCTTGAGTGAATAATTTGCATTCCTTTCTCAGTCATGTGCCTGAGCCTATGATGCCATAATGTCATATCTACTCATGTGGAGGTAAAAGAATTAACAAAATAAGATATACAATTTCATAAATACAATGTACCAACCTTTTCTCCTTTCTCTACTGCCAAGGCTCCTTTAGTGACCTTCCATGCTTTGTTTGTTAATGTAGTTACACATCCTTCACCACCTAACTTCCCTGTTGAAATTATATTTTTCTTCAAATCTCGAACATGCCTTACCTCCTTCAATATCCATTGGTTTCCATTTTGTTGCTTTATAAAATCTTTATCCATTCCAATGATTTTATAAGGTTTATCATCAACCAAATGAACATGTCCAAAATATCCTTGAACATAATCATGAAAATGTTTCCTATTAGGTGTAGCATGGAATGAAGCCCCTAAATCAACCACTCAGGAATCAATAATATTATCTAATGAAAGAATCAAATCATCTTGCAACACATCATTTGTCATATTTTCTTCATGATTTTTCTCTTGTTATCCATCTCCTTCTTTTCCTTTCCGAGATTTGTAATCTTTCTTCAGGTGTCCTTTCTTCCCACATTTCCAGCACACTATCCTTGATCTAGATTTGGATCTCCCTTTTCTTAACTTCTTGTGATTTCCTGGGCTCCTTCCTATTTCCATTTTTCTTCTCCTAGTCTCTGCAATCAAAGCATTACCTGATGTCTTACTGGAGCTTTTCTGTCGCATTTCCTCGCCAAGGATGGCACCAACAACATCATCAAACTTTAAAGTACTAGATCCAAAGATAGAGCTAGTAATAGCAATAACTAAGTCATTCCAACTTTCTGGCAATGAGCACAAAAATAACAAAGCCCTAAATTCATCAGCAAAATTTACCCCTACAGAACTTAATTGACAGTAACTATGTTAAATTCATTTAAATGATCAGCAACATATCTTCCTTATGACATATTCATATTAAATAGATTATTCATAAGAAATACCTAATTTGAGGTCGAGGGTTTTTCATATAGTTTGGCCAATTTCATCATTAAACCTTTTATTTTCGTTCCCTTTGAAATTTTTAATGCAACTGATGCTTCCAGGCTTCATCATTTTGTTCCTAGTGCCTTTTTGTCGATAATCATGCATTCTACATCCATCATACTCATCATATTCTTTAATTTTCCACTTGATAGTAGGTACCAATATTTCTCATACATATAATATTCCCTCTGCATATTCCACAACTTGTAATTTTGGCCATTAAATTTCTCGACCCTAAACCTACCATCTTCTACCATTGCTCCCACTCGAACTAGGAACCATACTTTCCTGCCATTTTATCAACCAAATAGACCTTTGGCTCTGATACTAGTTGTTAGAAATTAATTAATGGATTAATGAAACACATACAATATTTAGAATCACAAATACAAAAACACATAAAAAAGAGAGACACAGATATACGTGGTTCACCCAATTTGAGCTACTTCCATGGAGAAATAGCCAATCCGTCCTTTTATATTATCCAACAAAATGAAGAGATACAACCTACAATAGATCTGTTGTAATTTTCTCTTCTCTCACACACAAATTCCTCTCTCCCTCTCTCTCAAAATAATAATACATAGCCACAATACAATTCCCTCATACAAACCGATGGTTGCCTTCTAGGGAAAAAAATCTTAAATTAACATAACTTCTATTGTCAGATTATCCGCCTAATGAATGGCCCATATTGACTACGAAATTAAAATATTTTACAAGGAAAATTTTCATCTATTTTTAGCTTCGAGGGCACTACCCCCACCAAGGGGGGCTCATAAAATCGTCATTTCCCCCTAGACCTCATTGATGGTGATTAAACAGACGACCTTTCCACCCGTTAGGAATAAGGATCCAATGCTGTTGTAACAAAAAACCTTCGAAAAATCAAGAACATAATCAGGCTCAATACCCAACAAATAAGGCTACATGCATGGAAATAAATGAGAATAATTATTCAGTATATATAGTCGGTTTTGAAGGTATCAGGATCCAACTATTAGAGGAGGTTTTTATTTTCAATTAAACTTGTTAGAAGGGGTTAAATATCTTGGATTTACTCTTAATATTAATGTTATGGAAATATAGATTGGTACTAGATATTATGTAAATTAGAAAAACACATATCTTTTTGGTGCAACATGTGGATGTTAAGGGGAGGTATATTAGTTCAATCAAGTTAGTGTTGGGATGTTCTTCTAGTATATCAGCACACCCTTGCTCATATACCAAAAGGTATTCTTGAAGAAATTATAAAGTTTTGTTTTATTTTTTGTGGAAAGAGAGTGAATGATTACAAAGGAAAACATCTAGTTAAGTGATTGTTGATGAGGAAAAATGTCCTACCAACAGTTAGGGGATCTCCCCATTGTGAAGTCCCAATTAGACCTCATTCCATTTGGCTTAGGAACCCCATTCAGTATATGGGCCCAACTACCACCATGTATGCTTTGCTCCTAGATGTCAAAATGTCGAGATGGTAACATAGGGACAAGAATGAAATGCTCAGACAATGGGGATGAGATCATACCACAATTGACGAAATTAACAAAGAAATGTAAAAGAATAATGTAGCAAAATAATAAGAAAAATAAATCTCAAAGAGGACCCTCTTATCCAAAACCATCTAATACATACAATTAAGAGAGTGTTAGATGTTAACTGCAAAATAGTTCACAATAAATTACTAGCATTAACATGGAATTAAAGAGCAAAGATTCGAAAGCAAAAGCACGTGCAACAATAATGAATTAGTTCATAACATATTGCTTTCATGAAAGCACACATGCAAACACAAAGGAAATAATGGATAGCCAATACAACTCGTATGTAGATGCATGGGAATCAATGCCAAAAGTGAAGAACTCATTATTCATGCTAGAAATTCAATCTACATGTCAAATAGGTCCATCAAATCCTAGTATTGGAACATGGGTTGCTCATACCATCTTTAAGGAAAAACCCTAGCCTCACCATAACTCACCCTCTTATATGCCAAGGTTTGAGCGCCTCTAGCTCCTTAAGCATAAAACAACTATATAATGCTAGCTCCAGCTCAAGTGCTAAAAGTCCATTTGAATGAGGTATGAGGGTACATTTATAGAAGTGAGTGGGTGACCTTTTGTTGGGAAGGGGCCCCTGGGGTAAATTTAGGTAAATTTTGTAACTTCTTTTTGTAAAGATGTAAAATCTCCACGAAATGTGGAAGCGAAGCGCAAAGCTAGTTAGAGTCAAATGGGATTTGGTCCCTTAGGTGGGTAGTTGATAGGAAGGTTTTGAAACTTTCCCATGGTCCGTGGACCATTGTATTGTAAAAGCAAGGTTATAAATAGAAGATTCATAGCGAGTCTAAGGGATCATCCAATTGATAGAAATAATTGTTAGGGAAAGTAGTTAAGGCAAGAAAGGTTTGTTTCCTGTACTTAGGCAAAGGGGAAGGCTCCTGTAGTTGAGTGCGCAGAGACCTTGGTAAGTACGCAGACTGAGTGCACAGAGCCCTGTAGCTGAGTGCGTAGGGAAAAGAAGTCTGTACTTGAATGATCATATCTAATAAAGACAGTTTTGAGCCAATTCTTGTGCATCTGTGTATTAATTCTTACTTCTACAAGTTTCTGTATTTTCGTTCTATGTTGCAATTTATATGAATTAATGTATATCAGCTGCACAAAAGTAATAGATCAATACTATTTGTGCATGTTATGAATGATTAAAGGCTTTGACGAAGATCCAGAAGTTGTTTAATTAAATTACTGTAATTATCTCTTTCAAAAGGGTTAAGGTTCACAAAGATAGAAATAAGCCTTAGGAACCACAAGAACCTATCACACAGGCCTCTGGATGTAGAAACCTAGTTTTTTCATCCCCCAATATTGCTTCAGGTGAGATAGTAGCCTACACTACGCAAGTTGTTTCTGAAAGGGCCAACACTTAGGGTTTTGTTGGTTGGCGCAAATAACTTTGAACCTAGCTCAGGCCCCATCAAGCCAACAAATGGTTTCATTGTCGGGACTAGGATCTTGCTAAAGGGATGTGTGATAAGTGGTTCCCCACTAAGAAATAAATTGAGAATTGGATCGATCGGAAACTATGCGCGTTTGTAGCTCAAGAGAACAGAAATCCACGCTTGTTGAAGGAAGAGTGGCTGAATAAATACCTATATATAGTTGAACACAAAATATTCTTCTTCCTTTTCCCCTATGAATTATATGAGTGGTTGTCCAAATTAGAGGATAGTCAGGGTACGTGGAAGCTTGACGACCCTATTATGTGGACCCTAGAACTGGTGAAGCACTTAGAGGCTTTAGAAAATAAAATCGCACTGGTCGTTGGCCATTGGATCGATCGTATTCTGGAAGGATTCATCATTGAAGTCGCAATCGATACATCCATCAGCTACAACGAAGCAGAGAAGAAATTCTTCAAAGGACCAAGAGGAAAGTATCTGAAATCTCTAAAGACTTGGATTAAAATGTTATTGTATGAAAAGCGGGTTATGCCTTTACTTTGATGTTTGGGACTATGCGAAATGGGAGAAAATTAAGAAGGAACAAAGAATCAGGTCCTAAATACAGTATGCTATTAGGATATTTTGATAGTGACAAAGAAGGAAATAATATAAGAACATTGTGAAGTGCACTACAGCTTGTAAGTCAAGTTATCATAGGAATACCTCATCCATCCACTCCACCTCCACCTCCACCTTTGCCTCACACACCTAACCTACACCTATGCCTCTACCTCCACCCCCACCTTCATCATTTAATATGGTGAATATAATGAATTTTCTTGTGTTTAAGGGTGTGGGAACTGAAGACCCTAAAGAAAAAAATTTGTCACAGATGCTGTATGGACGACATAGTGAATCAATAATGGAAATATCAAGAAAGTGAAACTAGTCATAATGCTACAGGACAGAGTGTTGAGTTGGTACATCAATTTCTTCATAGATAGGCCCACTGCGTCTATGATAGAGACCCAACAAGCACTGAATAGTGAATTCAAGAAGTCCAAATCTCAGACTCAGTTTGTAACAGAGTTCAAAGAGATTCAGCAGAGCGTAAATGAGTCTGCATGGGACTTTGATCAAAGATTAAAATGTCTGATTCAGCAGGCTAATATGAAAATTACATATTCTTAGCATAGAGACTTGTATATTGCTTCACTCCTATCGCAACTGAGGGTGCCATTGTCACAACACAAAATAAAAATGCAAGCAAAAGCAGTGGAGATCGCTATGATATTAGAACCTTCACCAGTGCATGATACAAATATAAGGGTACAATAGATTCAATCGTAGCCGGAAAGAATGCACATGGAATTGTTGAGCCTGAAGAAGGGAAAGGTAGCACAGCCCGAGGTACGCATAGAAGTTTGGTGCCTGAAGTGTAAAGGCTAGGGTCATGACAAGGACCGTTTTCCTGTTTATCAGAACTACCTCATTGGTGGAGGTCATGTTCCTCTAAAACTAGAAAATACCGTTGGATTGAGCACGAGAATACCCTTATGGTGCGCTATTTGTCAAGTAGCTGGGAAGCACATGACTGATAACTATCATCTCCCACAAAAATTTGTGCAAATACCGCAGCAGCTATTTTGTACTTTCTGTAAATTGGTTGGGCATGATGAACGCAATTGCCATAGCTACGAACTGATGATGGAGTGAACCCTATGTATAACATGCAAACGGAAAATCAACCTCAGGATCAAGGCGCAGGTGTAGTGTGTAGAGGACTCCAGGGCTGAGGAAGAGGATGAGCAGGAGGGTCTAGAAAGGGTCACAGCCAAATCATTTGTTATAATTGTGGGGAAGTAGGTTATTTTGTGCACGACTGTCAAAACCCAACACATCCCTCCTTATAGTATTGCTGACAATTTGATCATATTATAGAAGATTTCCCGATACTAATAGCCAAGATGTAAGAGAAGAAGATGCAAACACCTACGTAGAACATTCATATGATGAGGGCAGAGCCTTGTGAAGAAGATCCTAGCATTAACATAGTAACACGCATTGGTATTACCATAGAAGAAGATAATGGGAAGCAACTAGAAACTCAACGATGGGTACACAAGGTTGCGAAGAAGAAAGTGACCTAAATCAGGCTAAATAAAACTTTATGGAAGTCAAAAATAGCTTCGATGAGGTCTCTACCTTAGGAATCCAGGATGAGCCTAGTGGAAACAATGAAGCATAGGACGTAGATCTTTTGCTATTAGCCGCCTTTTTGAAGACTTGTATGAAGTTGTTACAGGATAGAAAGGTCGTAGAAGGGCTTCAAGATTTAATTGATAATTGTATAGGAAAGATCAAGCCTCCTCTAGAATAGCATACTGTAAGAAAAGTGGGAAAAAGCAAGAAACGAATAGGCTGTGAGATGAGGCTAACAGCGCAGATCAGAGAGTACGAAATGGAGCAGGTAATTATCGATCTAAGACCGGATGTGAATGTACTGCTAAAATAAACTTTGGAAAGAATGGGGAGGCCGACACTGCAGTGGTATCCTATCCAGCTTCACATGGCTAATCAAAAGAAGATAATTCCTATGGGGTGCCTGTATGGGGTAACGGTGGATATCGAAGGAGTGAGCACCTTGGCTAATTTTGAAGTAATTGAGATAGTAAATGATACTAATCCTTACTCGGTGCTATTGGGCATTGATTAAGCCTTTAATATGGATGAGATAATTAATCTTAAGAAACAAAGAATGAAATTTGAAAGGAAGGAGCTCCGAGTAATTGTTCCTTTAGATCCATCTAAAGGTGCGCAATACATGGAACCAGTCTGTGATTATGAAGAAAAGGATGATCTGGATCAAATATATAAGATCACTGCATGTGATGAGGACTGGATCAATCCTACTGCATATGAACAAATTACATGGGATATATATAGTTCTTGCACCTCAGATTTTGATGAAGAGCATGAACATTGGTAGAACAGATTACATGAAGTCTCTTCGTTGCACTACAACATGTTGACCAAATCACTTCGATGCATATTCACGGAGGTAAGAAATCTTCCTCATTATGATGGCTTAGATGATGTTAATTTGTTTTTGGCTAAGTTTGAAAGGGTGCCAGAATAACATTAGTTCTAGGCACTAGATCTAGCACTATGCGCTACATCTACCTGGTGGTGGGGTACGCAGAAGGACAGCTTCGTTGATCGGAAAGAATATAGGCGAATGATGAAGCTGAGGTTTGGGTACACCAATACCTGTATGACGGAAATAGATTGGAAAAGATGATCCACGTGAGAATTTGATGTGGTGGACTAAAGCATGGGGAGAGAATCCTCAGCCTGAATGGGTACATATCTTTTGTCACACATTGGAAACCATTTTGATGAATTGGTACTTCGAAACGGAGCTACGACATGGAACAACCAAGTGGGATATCCTCAAGGAAATTTTCTTGTTAACCTTCAGCTTTGAGGATGGATTTGAATGTATTGATGAAGTGCTCCAAGAAATTAAGGTTGTGATCTTTAGAATTCCGAAGAATTTGGTAGAATGCGTTCAACCAGATTGGAATACAAAGTTGCACCACGTATTGGAATGCTATAATGTGACTACAGAAGAAGAAGAGGATGTTATTAGAAATATTAATATTCCAAAGTCCGAGGCACAACATGAAGTTGAAGGACCCAAAGTAGCAATCCATGATATCACAAAACCTTTGAATATTAGACAAGTAAACATTGGATCAGATGCATAGATGAAGTTCACCAATATAGGTGACTATTAGGATGAGGATAGAGTTGATAAGGTCGTGGAACTGTTGTGCAAATACAAGGACTTGTTTCCCACCAAGTTCTCAGATCTAAAGGGGATAGTAGGGGATCTCGGCATCATGAAGGTTACTTTGAAGCCAAACATGAATCCTGTAAAACAACGACCCTATTGTTTTAATCCCAAATATAAGGAAAAGGTGCCACAAAGAGTTGGACAAGATGCTCGAAGCAGGGATCATTGAGCTAGTGGAGGAATCAGACTCGATAAGCCCTATGGTGGTTCAAGAGAAAAAACAACATGATGAAATCTGGATATGCATAGATATGAGGAAGCTCAATGATGTGTTTTCTCATGACTCGTTTCCAACAACAATTATAGATGAAGTCTTGGAGAATGTTGGAGGGAAGGAAGCCTATTCATTCACTGATGGGTTCTCTAGGTACAATTAGATTAAGATTCCGTTAGAGGATTGCAGCAAGACCACCTTCGCAATAGAGTGGGGATGTTTTCAATACATGGTAATGCCATTTGGACTAAAGAATGCACCTACGATCTTCTCACGAGTAGTAATTGCATCTTTTAAGGAATTCATCCATAATTTCTTAGAAGTATATTTTGATGATTGGACTGTCTTTGGGTTGGTAAAGCACCATGTTGCAAGTATGTGCCTTATGTTGGATACTTGTCGCAGACATCAGATAGCCCTGAATCTAGAGAAATGCATTTTCTATGTCCCTTATGGAATATTACTAGGTCATGTGGTTTGCAAGCAAGGAATTATGGTGGACCCTACAAAGATTGCATTTATTATCAATTTGGAGGCCCTGAAGAACGTAAAATGGTTGCGTACAACACTGGGCCATACGGGGTATTATAGAAATCTTATTAATGCATGTGTGCAAATCAATGCGCCAATGGAGAAATTGTTGAAGAAAGACATGACATTTTTCTAGGATGAAGAGTGTCAAAATAGTTTGGATATTTTGAAGAACAAAATGGTTGTCGCGCCCATTCTAGTATTCCCAGATTGGAAAAAGGAGTTTCATGTGCATGTGGATGCTTCTTGTACAATGCTTGGTGCAGTGCTAACCCAACCAGGTGAAGGTGATATTGGTCATCCTATAGCATTTGGAAGTAGGAAGTTGTCTAAGGAGGAGAAGAACTACTCAATTATAGAGCACGAGGGACTGCCTATGGTATACGCGCTACATAAGTTATGACACTATATGTTAGGTGTGCACTTCAAGTTGTATACAGACCATTTTTCTCTTAAATACCTGGTCAGTAAACCTGTGTTGGGGGGAAAGATACGCAAATGGCTATTTCTCTTTCAGGAATATGACTTTGAGATAATTGTGAAGCCCAGCCGATTGAATGCGGTCCTGATCACCTCTCTCGGATTGAGTCTGGAGAAGAGACTACTAGTTTGGAAGAAGGGTTGCCTAATGTGCATCTCTTTGTTGTTCGTGTCATAGATAATCACTTTGCTGACATAATCCAGTTTTTAACAACTGGCACAACCCTAGAAGGATATTCTACACAGCAAAAGAAGTATTTGTTGGTCTGTGCAGATAATTTTTCTATGATCGTTGGACACTTGTATAAAATGGGCTATGATGAGATACTGCACTGATATGTTCCGGATTTTGAACAAATGAGCATCCTCACAGAAGCACATGGAGAAGTGGTAGGAGGCCATTATGTAGGAAGAGCGACCAAGAGGAAAATCTTGCACGTAGGACTTTGGTGGCCAATCATACATAAGGATGCAAAAGCATATTGTAGGGCATGCGATGCTTGCCAAAGGATGGGGAGACGATCACGGAGGGATGAATTTCCCTTGACTCCACAAATAAATTTATAGATGTTTGATAAGTGGGAAATTAATTTTGTGGGTTCAATCTAGCCACTAGGGAAGAAAACTGGAGCATGATATATTATTACAACGACTGAATACTTGATGCAATGGGAAGAAGCTCAATCGATAAAGGATTGTACTACATCTACCACTGCAAAGTTTATTTTTGAGCATATCCTATCTCAATTTGGTTATCCTAAGATATTAAAAAGTGATAGGGGTACGTATTTCTTAAACAAAATGATTTCCGCAATGCTTGAAAAAATCCAGGTCTACCAACAGAAGAGTACACCCTATCATCCTCAAGCTAATGGTAGATTTGAAGCCTTCAACAATATTCTAGAGAGAAATCTGATAAAGGTTTGCAATGGGAAGTGAAACGACTGGGATGTAGGCATACCAACAGTCCTGTGTGAATATAGAACTACTTGTAAAAAGTTGATAGGCCAAACCCCTTTCAGATTTGCTTATGGGCATGAGGGTGTGGTGCTACTGGAATATATTGTCCTGAGTCTGTGGATTGTAGAACTAACCGATATGGATGATCGTGAGACCATGGATGAGTGCTTGACACAACTAATGGAGTTGGAAGAGGATTGGTTTTTGGCAGGATTTCACCAATAGGTACAAAAGGAGCGCGAAAATTCATGTCAGGATCGACACATAAAGCAATGCACTTTGTAGGTTAATGATTTGGTCTTATTATATGATAGCAAATTGACGTAATTTACTGGAAAGTTTCAATGCATTGGCTTGGACAATATGTGGTCAAGGAAATTACAAATGGTGGCACAGTTCAAGTCGTGAAGATGAGTGGAGAATTGTTCCCAGGAAGAGCCAATGGCAACAGATTGAAGTTGTACAAGGGTGATCCTGCCCTTGCGCAATGACTATATGATGGCAAGATAGTCTTAGTACTCTAAGCAGTTGTAAGGAATTACGAGACTATAAACTACACTGCCCGAAAATTGGAAAGACAAAGTAAGGAGGCTACATGATGGAAGAAAGTAGGGCACCAAGGGGAGCTACGCCATGGAGGTTGGTGCCACGCAGCTAGGTCAAAAAGTAGCTATTGGGTGCACTGTAGCTGATTGGATGGCGAAATTTCCATTAGGAGGGATGGGGAGGGTGCATTTATGGGGCAAATCTTTGGAAATATGCTGCTAAAGATGCATTAATGATAGAAAATTGGAGGGAATAATTGGATTTGAATTCAAATTCTCTTATAAATATGGTAGGTTGACCAACATTTGAACACTTTGCTTTCAACGAGTTTTCCTTAATCCTTGCTGCCAGAGATACTAATGCATGTCTAAGAAAATTTTGGAAGACATTTTAGCATGACCAGAATTCGCCAAATTCCCTGAATGGCACCGAGAGATCATCTTTGAGAGAATGACGATCACCTCCCCCTGAAATAGCAATCACTCCATCTAAAGTTGCACCTTCCACTAAAGTATCAACCCCTTCTCCCACAAGAGTTTTGACCATGGCACCTGGGTTTCCTAGACCTAAGCCTTCTGCTACTGATAAGAAATAAAAGAAGCTGCAATAAGTTTCAGTGACGAAATCACCGCGAAAAAACCCCATAGAGATTCGCCAAAAGGGGGAAATGGACAAATCACAGCAACCGAATGAGCCCCTTAATCTCAAAGAAGAAGATTTTAACAAAGGCATCAAGGAGATGGGTGCCAAACAGGGTGAGCCTATGACTTGGCTCCCGAAGTATATCCCACTATGAAAAAGCAAAGCTAAGGTGCCTAAAGACCTAGATAACACCAACTTCATGGTTTCTACACCACTACTACTAAAGAAGGTGGTGTTTGAGGGTGTGTTATTGGGGTGCATTCCATCGCTCAAGCTAGAGGAATGGGACTTGGTAGGCCATGAAAAGTTCCCTCAACTTACGCTAAATAAGTATTTGGAAAAAATTTACTATGAGGAAACCGCAGTAACACAGCTGGAGCCGATGAAGTGGGTCGCGGGAGTTAAGAAAGCGAACCTATTGAACATGCTCTGGGTGCTGCATTTCAATTGAATGATCATTAACACCATGTGTGTTAAACAATTGCTCACCTTGGTCCACGATGGGTGTATTTGACTGGGAGAACCCATCCCTATTACTGACATGTTGATCCACCAGATTACTATGCTACCCTATTAAGGTGTGGATCTAGTAGAGATGTTTGGAGGAAAAAACAAAAGAGAAGCAACTCGCCGATCAAATGAAGAGCGAGTTAGGATTGGTGAAGAAGTCACACGGATATTCTATCCGCTCCATTTCAGACAAAGCGACACAGTTTTCCATGCAAATTTTGGCCTACAAGATCATGCGAAAGTGTCACGCAGACGAGGTTCCGATGCTAGTGATTTCATTAGCCGCACAATGTGCTAAAGGAGTCCAGTACACCTGGGCTCAGTACCTGTGTAAATATTTTTTGGCTAAATGTTGCGAAGCCCATGATGAGCGAAATTCATTTCATTATGCCTAGTTATTGTTGCTGATAGTACTAGTAGCATGGAGGATGTTGGAGGACAACCAATTTCCTCCGTAAGACCCAGACCTTCCGGAGGAAGCGAAGTTCGCTTCACTTTGGGCAACAAAGGACGCAACGCGGGTCACCAAGACCAAGATGTTCTGGGTACTCATAGAGATGGATCTCCACACAGTGATCAGCTAGAGGTCGAGGTTGTCACCTACTCTATATGAACAATTGGAGCCTTATGAAGAATTCAAGGCAAATTTTCACAATTTTTCTATCCGTGTGAAATGGGATCCAAAGAAGGTGTGGTAAAAGTTACCTTACCTTGTGGTCGAGGCAGATGTATAAGAGATTATTGGGAAATGGCCAGGCGAGTGGTTGGTTCCCATCAGATCTAAGCGCGAGAACGAGCAAGGTAGTGGAATGTACCACCATGCAGAGCTCAACAATAGACAAGTAGAAGGAGGCCCTGCAAACTGTAGCTTGGGAGAAAGTTGTGCAATATAAGGAAGCTGCTATTAACGAGGCTGCTGATAAGGAATCTGTTGCTAAGGTAGTCGTTGACAAAGGACGGGCAGACAAGGAAATGATGATAGAGGTTGAGGAGTCTTCTTCTCGGCACACCGAGGACCAGGAGGAGTCAGATGTTGAAGGAGGCAGGGGCGTGGAGTAGGGCACCCCCTTTTTGGTCAAGAAACAACCAATGCATACATCCTTGAGACCTCGGAAGAAGCACAAGTCCACTAGATTCTCCCAGGTGGATCCGCTAGCCCTCACTAAGGGGGGCTTAAACGAGATTGGTGACAAGGTCCGCGACACAACAAAAGAGTTATGGACATAGTCCGAGCAGCAGTACTAGCAAATGCTGGGGAATCTGAAGAAGGATATGTGTGATCTACATATCCATAAGGGGTGACTACAAGTGAGCGTTGGTCAGGCAAGCAAGATTCAGGTGAGCGTGTAGCAAGCCAACGCGACAGTCCTAGATACAGATCAAACTCTAGATCTCAGAGTGATTAAATTTATTGAAGGACCCTGCATGCCCAATCAGAAGAAGTGACTGTAAATTTCATAGATCAAGGATCTGGGCGTTAATCTCATTTCCCTCCCTATCCATACCCTCCACGAATTTCACCAAGTCATATCCGATAAGCTGATGGTTAAGGAGAAGTATGCATTGCTCGTCATTAGTGAAGTTAAGACCAATAACCAACAAATATTTCAAGAAAAGGTGCAGGCAATGAAATAGAAGGAAGAAATGGCCACGCACAACCAGAATTTAGAAGCAGCAATTACACAACTATGTAATGTGCTGCTTGAGATCAACATTGGAACCAATGCAGAATCAACAGAGAAAATCGAGAATATGGTTGTAGCAGTCAAAGAGTCTAGAGATGAAATCGATTGAGTCTTATTTGATTTTTAGCTACAAATATTGAAGCTGCAATTGAAGTTGCCGCCAAAAACTCTGCCATAAGTTCAGGAGAAGCAATCAAGGAAGGAATGGGCACCTTAGATGCAGCAGACAAGGACTACACCAAATTATTTGAGGAGGCCATGGACCTTTGGACATCTCTGCAAGAGGATCCCACTCTGCAGAATATCAACACATACCTTAGGGAAAAGTAGCAACAATTTGACGAGATAAGGTCGACTAGTGCACTTTGGTGCTAATACAGTGGTTCGTGCGGCTACAAGAAGGAAAGCAGATGCAAACGGGAATTGAAGAGCCACATCTAAAAGAGGCCATCCTAAGGGCCATAACACAACCTTGGACAGAGGGATCCAGTTAGCTACTATGTCAGTTCATCATAAGTTAAAGAGAATCCAACAAGCACAAAGGACAATGGGCCTTGCGGTGGAAGGCCCTACTACAGAGAATCTCGTCGACGAAGTACAACAGGAAGCCATGCAGGGCACAACTGATTTGTAGGTTCTGAAGATGGAGTTCTGTGAAATCCAGGACAAGATTGCAACGCCAACCAAGTGACTCAAGGAAGAGTCACCAAATTGTGTTGGCGGCCTGTTGGGAAGGGGTCCCTGGGGTAAATTTTGGTAAATTTTGTAATTTATTTTTGTAAAGATGTAAAGTCTCCTCAAAATTTGGAAGCAAAGTGCGAAGCTAATCAGAGTCAAAGGGGCTTTGGTCCCTTAGGTGGGTAGGTGATAGGAAGGTTTTGAGACCCGCCCATGGTCCACGGACCATGGTATTGTAAAAGCGATGCTATAAAAAGAAGAGTCATAGCGAGTCTAAGGGATCATCTAATTGATAGAAATATTTGTAAGGGAAAGTAGCTAAGGTAGGAAAGGTCTGTTTCTTGTACTTAGGCAAAGGGGAAGGCTCCTGCAGCTGAGTGCGCAGGGAAAATAAGTCTGTACTTGAGTGATCATATCTAATAAAGATAGTTTTGAGCCAATTCTTGTGCATTTGTGTATTATTTCTTGCTTCTGCAAGTTTCTGTATTTTCACTCTATGTTGTAATTTATATGAATTAATGTATATCAGTTGCATGAAAGTAATAGATCAATACTATTTATGCATGTTCTGAATTATTAAAGGCCTTCACAAATATCTAGAAGTTGTTTAAGTAAATTACTGTAATTATCTGTTTCGGAAGGGTTAAGGTTCGCGAAGATAGAAATAAGGCCTAGGAACCTATTGCATCGACGTCTGGATGTAGAAACCTGGTTTTGTCATCGCCCAATACTAATTTGGGTGAGACTACAGCCTATGCTACGTGGGTTGTTGCTGAAAGGGCCGACAGTTAGGGTTTTGTTTGTTGGTGCAGATAAATTTGAACCTGGGTCAAGTCCCTCAAGCCAACACCTTTCACCTTCACTCATAACCTTTTAGTTCACTAATGACCTTTCGGTTCCCTCATGACCTATTCACTCTTTAGGACTTTAAATGACTTTTCATTTATTATTTTATAAATTTTCCAAAAGTATATTTACATTATGATAATAAATCTTCAAAATATATTTTCATGAATCATGAAGCTTCTAAGTGCATTGTAATAGTGGAGAGATAAACATTGTTGTTGATCATTCCAAACTTATATGAGTTATTAGGAAAGAATTGAGACATAATGGCTTTGATGGTGATTTTTTCACTAACTGTTACAGTAATTTCCTATTAAACTTCTCTTGAGACTGAGCATGACCTTGAGGTTGAGACTGCTGAAAATATGTTCTCTTTAGGCTCCACTCACTTAATGAAATTTTCTTCATTCCCTCTTGATCATTAATCCCGCCTAATAGTTTTAAGTCTTGTGCATAACCTCGTGGGATTTCCATATAATTTTGTTCAAAGATAGCCAAACATTGGTTGTATAACCCTTTCATGGCATTAAATAATAACCCCTTCTCTAATCTGGATCCCATCTTCCTTTGTTTATGCATAGGTTTAGATTCTTGTTCCCTTTTTCTATATGCAAGAAAATTACAATGGTCATATACATTTGTAGTCAAAGAATAGTACTAGAAGCATGATATATTCATGAAAATAAAACAACAATTTTGGACCCATGTATAGTCCTTTCCTGCACTACAATTTTGTCAAGGTATGTACAGCTCATGCAAGATCATTATGAGCTTCCCAAACCATGGTTTTTGGAAGAATTTCTTACCCAATACCCATGTCCTCCTTTCAAACAAACACAAGTAAGGTATTTAATATCATCATGATATTCCCCCAATGTGATATCAATTTGATCACTTGCATTTACCTAAATATGCCATCCTTGGAAAGACTAGAGCATGAATCTTGAAGGTTATTAGGTTAGTCTTCACACCAGCATCAACTATGTTCAAAGTTCTCTTTTTTTATTTGAAATTAATAGCATATGATAATGAGAAAAGATTCCAAAGAAGACAACCAACATTATTCCTTGAGAAAATAGTACTAGTGGTCCCAAGGCAACTATAGGATCTAGAATTTTTCTTGAAAATTCTTGTTGCAATACATTCCTCTTTAATATTCATACAAAGTAATGAATTTCTTCATTGGCTTATTTTTCAAATGCTAGGATTTTGTTATATCATTGCAACCTAGCTACACGATGTTCCTTTATGTAATGATTAAGACTAGTTTGATTCCTTCTTCAATTTCACACTTATCCTTGGCCCACTAAACTGAAGGATTGATAATTAATTCATTCTCAATGTTTTTCCAACATAGTGTGTATAAAAATAGGTTTCAAATTCACCCATATGAAATGATATCACCCAAAACCTCACATTAGCTGGTAATGCATAAATAATCACGATGGATCATAACTTGGTAGGTTGTCTCAAGAATAGGGCATTAACTTGAACATTTGTTCAAGCCAACCATGAATGATTATAAATTGTTGCATTCATATGACACTTTTATCACAGAATATCTGGTGTCTTTGTCAAATGCCAAACATCTAAATGTACCTTCATTTATTCTTTACACCAATCCTTAAAGAAAAGCATGTTTATGGATCTGAAGGAAAGGGCCAATAATTTAATCGATGCAATTACTTATAATCTTTGATAAGTAAAAATAAGCAAGATTAACTTATTTTATCATGAGAAACATTTGTTAGCTTCATGGTAACACTTTTCACTGGTGCTACAATACAGTTTCCATTATCAACAAAATCAAATTTAATGTAAAGAATCATATGTCATCAATAGCAGCTTCCCACATGTTGCCTTATGTCTATATATATGCTTCAAAATGATTTCTAGAATTATTGACAAATGAGAGTGTATGTTTCGTAGTCACAAATACATATTCTAGGAAAAATTATAGTGTAGCCGCAAATCCAAGAGTTAGCACAAGTCACAACTTCAGGAAATAGTTTCACTACACACTAAAAGTGTGATCTGCGACTTAAGAATTAGGAACTCTTATGTTAATCAAAGATCTCATCCCCAGTCCAAGTAACAGATCCATTTTGTAGTGAAAATCATAGATTTCACCTCTAGTCTGATTCACATTTTGATGCTCTAGTCTCACAGCAAACTAAGAGTGTGACTTGGAACCTAAAGGTAGCATACTCCCACACTAGTCACAAATTCGTTCCCTAGTTTCATTATTGACTAAAAGTGCAACCTGGGATATAAAAAAAAAAAGAAAAGAAGGTGCCAAAGTAGTCACATTTTGGTTGGAGACTACCACTGTGACCTACAATCACAAGATCTCTAAGTGTAAACAAAAGTTAGAATTGGAAATTTGGGGAAATTTGTTTCCTTTTACTATTCACATATTCGTAGATCAAGAAATCAATAGGTGATAAGGAACTAGAATTTCATGTTTAATATTACATTGAATAATGACCAATAAAATTCAAAACCAAATGCAATATCACCTAGTGGATGTATATAGAATTGCAATCTCAAGGGATTACGCAATTACATTCAATGATCCCCATCCAATTTGACTCGTAACTTATAGGATTACTCATTGTATAATTGGGATATGAAATAGTATTTGGTTGATAAATTATGGGATATACCTTAGAAAAAAATATATTTATGCAAAGGATACAATCAATAAAAAACATGCATATCAAGGCTGGGTGCATAGAGGAGAGATGTGAGGTGCATTTTATGTTATAAAGTTTCATGAAGAGGGTAGAAAAACAATTAGATACCCAACAATTAAGAAAAATGATAATGTTGACATGTGAGGGGGTCGCAAGTTAAAAATGTGCCTTGGCTTTATCGCATGTGACAAGAAAGAGCTTGGTCACAATTCGCATTTACAGAGTGCAATCACAAGTCACTAGACTCTAAAAGTGTGATTTGTGACTAAAAGGATATGCTTCATGGTGTAAGTCACAATTCACATTTTCAAAGGCCAGATAGACTAGCATTGCAAGTTGTGATTGTGACTTGAGACAAAGGGAAACAATACAAGTTTTTCAACGATTAAGGTAAGGTCCATTGTCACCTGCAAACTCAAGTGTAGATGAAGCTAGGTTGGTTCTTGCACAAATATGTTGAATTTGAACCGCATATGGAACTTGATGCAACTTATAACACCTACTGACATGATAGTATCTTCTCCCATTATGAGTTGTTTCTAGTGGTGCTAAGCCTTCTGATTAGGCTGCAACCTCGTCCAAAAACTTGGACATACAAAATGCACACATAAGTATAGCTTCAACACCTTATTAAAAAAAAAAAACCTTTAACCTACATAAACACAAATGGGGAGGTAGTGCCAAAACATCCCTTACAAGGTGAATGAATGCAAGATGCCATAAACCCTAATGATGAGGATGGGGCATGACAGGAAAGAATAGGCGATGTGCCTCATGAACATACAAACACTTGTAGCAGTGATTATAACTAGGTTATAAATGGTTTTTGACCGATTCAAACCACATGGATACTCATCAAGACCTTGAAAAGCACAAGGGGACTCAAAATTTATATATACAAGCTAAACATTTTCATTGGTGTTGTATTAGCTACAACAATTGGAAAACCACTAGTAGAATTCAACATCTTTATGTATGTCTCTCTAACAAATCGATTCTTTTCAATAATGCAAGGAAGTATTGAATTATATATTGTGGGTACCACTTGGGTTACTTGAGCTTTTATAAAGGTGTCATCCATCTATCCTACAGTTAGGTCATGTTGTTACTTACACACTGAAGAAAAATCTTACACATGTAAGTATTTGACGATGATACAGAGAACCTGATGGAGGATTTATGTTGCTTAAAATGAATTTTTGGTGTTACTCTACTACTAGTATGCCTATTAAGTAACTAGATAGGGTCACTCAATAAATCACAAGAATTATCTAATACAACACCTCTCTATGCAGGAATCCTTTCTCATTCCATACCCTTCATTTAATTAGTTTTATTTTGCATGATCTTTGTCATTATGTATTAAGGTGGTTATTGCCCCAGGGAGAAAGAGAGGTCCCAACTTATTTTATGGGAAATAGAGGTTATTTCTTGTTTAACAAAAACTAAAAGATTTTATGACTTAGGTTTTACATCATGCCATATTCCCACATCTCATCTCTGACCAAAAGGTGGACAGTACAAGCACATAATGAAATATTCATAACCATACCCGAAACATAGTTCAGGTTATAGGCATGGTTTAACATTGTCATGATATTTTGTGATGGTTTTCACCAATATTGTAGATGCTTTGTGAGGAGTGGGGGCTCTTCCTTGAAATAGATAACATCATTCGATACTTGTGGCATATGATTCTAAAGGGAATCATGGAAGCTCGCAGTGACAAGATCTGGGCCCGCTTTGTTGTTGAGGTAATGTCGTAGTTACAAATAAGATAATTAATTCTCAGACCTTTGATTCCGTATAAAACTTCTTCCTTTATTTGTGTTTCGTTGCTTGAGCTGGCCCTAGACTTCAATAATTAGCATTTGGATTTATAATAAGAACAATGTATGCAATTTATTTTAAGCTTGAGAGTGTTTCTAGAGTTGGAGAAAAGTGCCAAACCAAACAAATTGCTACGATTGATGCTTAATAACTAACAATTGGAGATTGTCCTTGGGAATTTGATCATGTATTATTTTAGACCATAAGATACTCTAGCTATAAATCTCTATATTTCACCATATGTGCTCACGTATGTCTTGGCATATAAAATTATGAAGGCACCCTAGCCTGATTTGTCGTGTTGTGTAAATTGGCAGTTTCATGGTATTTTTGCACAACAGTGACATCTTGGATTGGAAGTGAAACTCTAACAATGTAAAAAGATCAATATTGTTCTAAGAACCACAAAGAAATTTGAAAATCTCAATTTTGATCTTTAGTGAGCCCTAGACATGCATGTTACTAAAGACTATTTGCATTTAGCCAAAGATGAGGTAAACCAGTGAAATTGTTTTGGGAGACTTATTACCCTCACTCAAAGATGTAAATTAGAATTATGGAAATGTAGGAAGGTGCACAAGGAGAAATAATATAGCACTATATTTTATGGCTTATCCATAGGTACATGTGAAAGAGGTTGTGTGCAATCAGGTAAGGCTGTAATGTAGATTTTAACCTGAGAAATGTGATTTTTCCACTTGGCATGCAATTTTGACACTTTGGAATGCATTCTAAGTATGGAATATGATGCTTCATGGGATATAGGATGCCCCTTTTCTTTATCATCCATCAGGTTTGCAATTTATGATCATGGCATGCATTTTTTAATGCAAGTGGACATTTTAGCACTATGAAAATAATAGATAGAAAGCAAATTTGGTCTTACAGAAAGCATATTTTGGCCCATGGGAGTATAAATCAAGGTAAGAGATGGTGTCAGTGAGAAATATGAGTAGGTTTCCCCTTAGACGTGGTATGACAAAAATTCATCATAAAGGCTAACTTGGCAAATTACCCATTCCAAAGAACTTCAAGTATGGGATTAGTGATCAAGTTTGACTTTGTCAAACTCAAAGATGACATATTGCATGGTAGGATACTTAATGGTTTGGGAACTTGTTTTTAACGATTAAGGCCCAGGAGGAGGTTTGTCATATTTAACATTGTAAAAGAGATTAATGTTGAGGGCTACAAATTACTTCCTTGATCACCAATTGGATGAGAGGAATGATGATCATCTTTGACTTCATCAAAGGGATAATATGTATTTATTGGAAAATAAATGTTGACTTTGCCAAATGGTCAAGGTTAGAAATTAGATTATCATTTTATACTTTGTCAAAACAATCTACATTGAGGATATTGGAAAATCAGTAAGGCGTGGATTTTTTGGGGTTTAATCCTCCAAAGTTTGCAATAAGACAAAAAATGATCTCTGACGGCAGTGAAACATATGGGTAGCCATGGTTGTGCCATTCATCCTTTTCCCTTTTCTATAGATCAGGATTATATGTTAATGCTGCAACTAAAAGTTCTTATTGATTAGTTTGTATCTATATTTCATGCAGTAGAATTATTTCCCTTTATACTTTTGAGTAAAGCAAGAGTGGGAGTCATGATTCATTGTGTATCCTCTGCTACTCTTTGTAAGTTTAAAACAGTCCAAGATATCATGTTTAGAATACTCTGTTAAGAAGCCTTGGTTAATCAAGCTCTTGGCTGTTTTTCTTACATGGTCCATTGATGATTATGGTTTGAAGTGAAATTTGGTTCATCCTAAACAATTTTATTCCACATTAATATAGATATTTTGTTGATTCGAGTTAGAGGATATATTCTTATAATTAGAATTCCCTACTGAACCTATCCATCATTTGCAATAACTTTGGCATCTATGTGAAAGTAAAGGAATCCATCACCCAATGAGAAATGGCTAGTCCTAATTGAGCTCCATCTTATTAGTCATTGATATATTCAAAACCTTGTTTTGTGACCTAAAATATTGCATTTGAACTCAAATTTGTATATCAGAAACAATGGGAAACCACCCTATAGCTAGAAAGCCTCTAGCTATGAATATGAATTCAAATTGGGACCAACCTTTAAAAGGTTGCTTAGCTGTTGTAAACTCTATGACCAATCCTAGTTAACATGTTTTAACTTCATACCCGAGACAAAATGTGGAGAGAGATCTTCAATTAGGGTAACCTCTGAATTGGAAGACATGAGTTGTCTATTTATATTATGGTACAAGTTTTTGATTCAAAGAGATGAGTTTTCAAAAATTTATATCCGAGTGGAGAGCATAGTCACAAGACATGGACCCAAGAAACATTGGGCAAAGTCTGAAAAAGAAGACCGATTTGGATTCCCCAAAAAATTGGCATAAAATTCCATAATTAAAATAAATTCTAAAATAGTGGTTTGCCCAGTTGGTAAAAGTGAGATGTTGAAATTGCCCATATTAGTGTTCAAATCTCTTTGATGACAAAATTGCATTTGTGCTTATGGATGTAGCAACACAAACAATAATGGTTGGAGTCAGATGCAAGTTCTGAGCATCTTTTGGCAGAATAAATGCCCCCCCCCCCACCACTCACAATCTCTTAGTGGATACTATTGGTTTTGATTTGTCTTGCTTATCTCGCCACATTGTGTTAAGAGGAGGCTAGTTTAGATTCTCTCTTCGAGACATACAAAAAGGGAAAATTTGTCAAAATATGTTAGAGTAGTCATCTCTATCAAACTTCTCTTTCAAAATTCAGGGTCAAGCTTGTTGACTAGCTCAGGAAAACATAATTAAGCTCATTACATCCTGGCCAAAATTGACAAGATTTGACTAAGCTTGGCCCAAACTCAAAAAATTAGACATTTAGAAACAAAGTTGGGAACTCTTACTTTAATGTTGGATTGTAAGCATAAAGTGTAGCACAAAACCCCAATGCCATACATAGATGATTTATTCTAGGGGACAATAGAAAAGAGGCTATGATTTTCTTCCTTTTTACTAAAGAAGTGAATGCCATTTTATCAATTACATAATCAATCACGTTGGTTTTTTTTGTTTCCTCTAATCTTTGAGTACATGTGGACACATGTTCAATTAGTAGATTTCGTTGCTTGTTATCTTTTTGCTTATCATCTTTATTTTGTCCACCCCAATCTTATTCTCTATGGATATTTTTGTTACCCCCTAGAGATATTCTATAAAGGTAGAGGGGGGATATGTTGAAATATGTAACTAGGTTCGGCCTTCATAAATATGAAATGTACTCTTGATTCTTTTATGTTTTAAAAAGAAAATAAAAATTATCATTATTTTTGTAGCATGGGTTTCATGCTCAAGGTCATTTTATTTATAGTCAAGCACCCATTGAGTGATTCTAGGGTCTGTCATGAAGTCAAGAAGTCAATAGCGTCATTTTCACATGAAAAAGACCCCATTGGGCATCTTGTAACATGTCAAAAGAATTATTTTTGTGTATAAAGTGTCAAAATACCCCTCCATGACCAAGTCAGTCTGGCAGCTAAGAAGTCAACCTCATTAGGGCATGTATTCCTCCTTGGAAGCTTATATATTTTTCCGTCCACCCACTTTTCATAACTTCCAGAACCATTAGGTAGGGACTTGCAACTTCAACGTTGCTTTGCTTGTTTAGTAAAAGATTGTGAAAACTTTAATTTATTAAAAGTTGTAGAATTTACAATTTATGATGTTTCGAAGTCTAATTTTTAGAAGTATAATTCTTGAAAGGGTGCTAGCTCAATGCAAGAACACTTGATTTACAAGCAGGAGGTTGATGGTTCGATTCCATCGTGCCCTGATATCCATATGGAATGGCGACGATCAATTTTTGGTGACGGAGGCTCTTTTGACCATCACCAATGAGCTTATGGTGACATTTTTCAACCCTCACCAAAATATGAAATGGTGACGGTCAATGAATGCCATGATATATACACATTAATAGTGACGACCATGAAAGGTTTGTAACCATAAATCGTTGTTGTTGATAATAAATGGTGATGGTCAATGTCCGTCATTATAGTCATTATTCGTGGCAGACCTTGAATGTCACCACAACACCTATACTTTTGACAATGTAGCTTTTGGTGATAGTCAACGAACGTCGCCATATATATGCACCAATAGTTACAGCCATGGAAGATCCATCACAATAAATCATTGTTGTTCATATGAAATGGTGACGGTCACTATCTGTCATTATAATCAATATTCGTGACAAACCTTGAATGTCACCATAACACCTATACTTTTGGCGGTGCCACCTTTGGTGACGTTCAATTTTTGGTCACCGAGGCTATGGACCATCACCATTTCTCATATGAAATGGTGACAGTCGTATCCATCATTATAAATTATTATTGGTGACACTTTGAATGTCACCACACCACCTATACTTTTGGCGACACCACCTTTGGTAACGTTCAATTTTTGGTGACCAAGGCTATGGCCCGTCATTGTTTCTCATATGAGATGGTGACGATCGTTATCCATCATTATAAATCATTATTGGTGACGAACTTTGAATGTCGCCACAACACCTATACTTTTGGTGACATTCATTTTTTGGTGACGAAGGCTCTTTTGACCGTCACCAATGAGGTTATGGTGGCATTTTTCGCCCCTCACCAATGTCCTTTTTTCTTGTAGTGAGCACAAAGAAATAGGAGGCTTGGAGGGCAGATGAGAAGGTTTGTGAGAAGCCTTGTTTTCCTATGAGCATCCAGGAGGATTGTACTAAGAGTTGGCTAGCTGTGAGAGCTAAGGCTTTGTATAATTCTGATGTATTTCCACCTTGTATGACAATACAGATAGTGGAGTTTTTAGCTGAGGCTTTCCCCTGAGTATTTTCTATGTTTCATGTGTATTGATTCTTCTTCTTACGGTTATATGTGTTCAGCTCTGATTCAGCTCGATCTTTAAGCTTCCGCAAGTTTGATAGTAGAAGTATATTATAGTATTTTGCTTTGGTATATTGCATTATCGAGTTAAAATACAGTCAGATTTTCTACATAGATCTTAGAGGTAGATTTGTAGAGAATTTGCAAGAAATTCTACATGGTATCAGAGCCTAGTTTATCAAAGTTGTGAACAGTATACAGAGAAGAGAATCGAAGTTTGAAGTTCGGGGTTGCAGGTGAAAATCGAGTTCTTATCATACTTCAAGGTTGGCCAATGGTGTTCTATGGCTTGGGACTCGAGTATGCCTTAGAAGGCAGCTCGAATTACATAGCATGGAAAGATCGCATGGAGGCTGTATTAGAAGACAATGGCTTGAAGGATTTCATTGATTAAGAAATCCCAAAGCCAGGATGAACTAATGCACAAGAGTTAGTTGAGTGGAAGAAGTGTGTGGTGAGGGCAAGACGGGTCATCCTTGAGGGAGTTCGAGATAATATTGTCTCGAGTCTCCATGGGAACGATACTCCATATTTAATGTGGAAGACATTGAAGGACCTCTACAAGAATAGTAGCGACCAGAGCAAATTGGCGTTCAAGGATAAGCTTTGAAGAATCAAGATGGAGAACGGCAATACTATTTCCACATATCTGAACAAGCTCACCACTTGCATAGATGAGCTTGGAAGTGTTGGAATAACTATTGCCGATGATGATATGGTGAGCCTTGCTCTCCTTGGCCTTCGAAAGAGATAGAATAACTACCAGGACTCTGTGAATGGAAGGGAGAAACTGGTGGATTAGGAACGACTGTGGTCGGATCTCATGCAGGAGGATATCAGGAGGAGCACTTGAGATGGTTCTTCATCCAACGATGATGATGAAGAAAATATGGCCTTAGCAAGTTAAGGCAAAGAAAGGGAAGGGGAAGGCATCCCATTCTGAATCGAATTCTTCTCATGGAGGTAAGAAGGGTGACAAGTCTAAAGTGAGATGCTTTAATTGTCATGAGATGGGTCATTATGCAACTAATTTCCCATTGAATAAGTCCAAGAAGGGATCCTCAGATGGATCGGAAGGTAAGGCATTAGCCTTTCAGTTCGAAATGGATTTTACCCTCATCACATGCATGGTGTCATCCATGATGGGTTGTGGTTGGTATCTTGATAGTGGAGCCTCATTCCACATGAATGGTGATAAAAGTTTATTCAGTACCTTGGAGGAGAAAGACCTCAAGATGTGCATAGAGATGGGTGACAACGAAAGGTTTAGTGTTTCAGGAGTGGGCATTGTTTTTTTTTCAGAGGGAGCATGGAGCTTCTATCACCTTAATCGATGTGAAGTATGTGCCTAGATTGAAGAAGAAATTAGTATTGATCGCGATGTTGGAGGACAAAGGCTACGATGTTGTCTTTAGTAAGGGAAAGGTTTTCCTTAGACACATCACAACGACAGGTGAAACAGATCAGTTCACGAGTCAAGAACCTGTATTCTCTTAAGGTTCAAGATGCATGCAAAGCCTTGAGGAGCAAGGAAAATGTTAGAGACTTGGTGGTTGAGAGGGAGAGTAAATTACCTCCCAACATGCAGTCCCAAAAGAAGTCTCAGACAATTATGGAGGAGCCACAATTAGAGAAGTGGCAGGGGGATCACATGCAACCATACCTCTAGGTGTGAGGTGGGGCAATGTGAATTGATAGTCCCAAGAAGGCTGAAATTGGGCAGGGTCCATTGAGAGGTTTTATCTCATGGATCATACCATGCTATGGGAGCCCAAAGTACATAATAGGAGGAGGAATTAGTGGGATTGATGCAGTCAGAGATCAAAGTCACAGAGGCTAGAGCAGTTAGATACTGAAGAGCACAGAGAAGGATTGACAACAGTGCAGAAAGGCTAAGTCAACAAAAGCATAGAGTTTTCCAGTTAACAAAGGCAATAGTAGTCAGAGACTTTGATGACAGATGCATCATACTGATTCAGGTTGGATGCTTTTTTGTTTCTGGAGTTGCTAGAGCAACAACACTAGATAGAAGTGTTGCATGCAGAACATTCCAAAGGTTCAGGATTGGGATCGAGTTGAATTCCTTTCTTGTTGAGAGGGAGTGTTGAAAATGGCAAAAAGAAATGTTAAAAATAGAATCCAGAATATTCCAATTTTAATTTTTCCTTGAATTAAAATTGTGAATTAAATTCAAATTTAGTCTCACTAGCTGCTTGAAAAATAATTAATTAATTCATCTTAAGTTAATTAGTTGGAGATATTCAAGTTAGAAGTATTTCTGAAGTCATGCAACAATTATCCCTTAAACTAAGGAGATTATCCCTTAATTAAGGAGATAAGATTGAGTTATATTTGAGTTGTAATTAGGTAACTCAGTTTACTGAGTTAAGTCCAGTTAAATTAGTACCAAACTATTTGAGGAAATAATTGTGAGTTATCAGTCAATTGATGCATGCATGCGTCCAACTAGTGTACTCCATATAACTGAAGATTCTCTCGTCAGAAACTCATGCATGTCTATTCAGTGAAAGACCCAATTGAGCTAAATATCAAGGACAGGTTACTATCAGTTGCATGAGTTTTCCTATAAAGGAAACTCATCCATGCAGAAGGAACAAGGTTCCTTGAGGATTGCGCAGTTTTACAGGGTGTGAGATCAGTGTGAGTGATCAGTGTTACACTTGGTAACAGTAGGATCACCCAGGAGAAACAATGCAAGGAAATAGGAGGCTTGGAGGGTAGAGGAGAAGGTTTGTGAGAAGCCTTGTTTGCCTGTGAGCATCCAGGAGGATTATACTGAGAGATGGCTAGCTGTGAGAGCTACGGATTTAATACAAATAGTGGGGTTTTTAGCTGGGGCTTTCCCTTGAGTATTTTTTGTGTTTCATGTGTATTGATTCTTCTTCTTATGGTTATATGTGTTCAGCTTTGATTCAACTCGATCTTTAAGCTTCCGCAAGTTTGATAGTAGAAGTAGATTACAGTATTTTGCTTTCGTATACTGCATTATAGAGTTAATCTACAGCCAGATTTTCTACATAGATCTCAGAGGTAGATTTGTAGAGAATTTGCAGGAAATTCTACATGAGGAACAACTCCCATTCAGCCCAAAAAGATAGAATTCTGTTTTCTTATGAAATTTAGGATTTTTCTGCTAATTAGGTCATCCTCTTTCAGTTTTAGAAGATAGGTTGCAGTTGTCATTTCTGATATCTTAAGTTTTGTATTAGATTTCATGTTGCTTTCATAATAGGTTTCAAGCATTTCCATGCATGAACTTGGCAAATAAATTATTCAAATTATGTTTTCTTATATTTTTATAAACCCTTCTTGTTTTGAGATGATTTATGGTTAAATTCCACCAATGATGTATATGTTGCAGGAGTCTCTACATTGCAAGAAGACCTTATGTCATCAACCTCAGCCAAACCATATCTACTCATGATCGCCAAGGGCCACTAAGTTCTCAATTTGAAGTATCATTTTACAAAGACAACTTGCCATGCTTATTGAGCAAAGTCAACAATCATAAGCTTTGGTTTGAGTTCTGAGTGAGTTCCAACCACTCCCTTGCCTTATTTCTTCCATTTCTCACCCCTTAAGATCCATACCACTTTCCAAATCACTCCTTATGATTTTGGCCTGTTCCTGTAGGAAAATAGGGGATCCTGTAGCTGAACTAGGAAATCCTGTAGACATCCTATAGGAAAACTTGTAGTGGCCTGTTTTCAGCCCGATTTGTGAAAAAAGCATCATGAAATCTAGGAGAAGACCCTTGCTTGCCTCCCAAGCCATCTGACCCATTGCACTCATCTCCCTCCACACCTATCTCACCTTCCATGCAACCAAGAAGGATTAGCATTCATATTTTTACAAAAAAAAAAAAAGATAAAAAGAAAAAGGTTGTTATGTTTATTCATGCACACAATAGTTAAGTGCTTGTTTAGATCATGTTCCATGCTTAGGGTAGTTAAGATTTCACATTTGTTAAATTAGAGTTCTTTTGAAATCAAGATATATTAACAAATAGCTAGATTAGTTATGTGTTTTAGGCATCTATTTCAGTGTTTCATTACTGCAGTAGGTAGCATTTCAATTCTCTCAATTAGGGTAAAATTCTCCTTTCTCAATTGGTAATCAAACTTCTTCTAAATCAATAGAAGGCTGGTTTGAGAAACCATAGTGGTCTATCGCCCCGACTTAGCAGAGGCAAGGAGCGGACCCATTACATCTACTTCTGTATACAACATTGTCACCTCCAAGTTTGTACGAACCTCGGGTTGATGAAGTAAAGTTGGTAGCCCTAGGAGTTGCAGCATCCTTTCTACAATACTAGTGCTCATCAGTTGGTTGAGCTTCTCTTGTAGTGAATCTCGCTCTCTCTCTACCTGAATGTTTCACTATGAAGTGTGATGTTCGCACAACTTCAGCTCATCTATGATCTCTAGATGCTGCTTGTGTAATCTCTAAAGTGGTACTGATGTGATGTTCATGTTCACATACCTCCACTCTTTAGCTTGTTGCTATACCTCGACAGATTCAAACTGCAAGGCTTTGGTAGGTATCGGTGCTATCTATGTTGTAAGTGTAGGCTCTATTGGTCTTTCCTCTCTAATTTTTTCCTCTACCTGCACTGGTTGTCTGACTGTGTGTGTCAATATCTTCAATTCTGCAGTGTGCTCCTTGACACCTGTGTTGATGGTGCTGAACCCGCCAACATGTTAGGGGATCTCCTTAGTAAGAAGTCCCAATTAGACCTCAGACTATTTGGTCTAGGATTCCCGCCAATGGGTCGTATGGTAATGCCTTGACCGCAGTTTCGCATAGAGGCAAGTAAAATGTCCATGTTGGGAGCAAGAGTGTGACATATGCAGTCAGTCAAGGAAGGTGCATGAGCAGTTCTAACACACAAAGGGTGAAGTGAGTGTGCCCCTTGGAAACCTATGAAAGCACGCAGTTAAGAAGGGAACACACGAGCAAAGATGTATCACAACATGGAAGGAAAGTAAGCTAGCAATCCAAAGTGATGGTTAAACCAATAGCGCGTTTCATAAAGATTCATACATACATATACAGAAATAACTATACATATATCATTTAGAGTAAAGAAGATAGATGAAATACAATATGACATATGCATGAAATGTGTTGGCACTGTTATATTAATAAGTGTGAGTTCCAGTCATACAATACATCCATGTCCAACCACTAATTCTGAAAGCTGAACGTTACAGTCACTATCGCCTGCTCCTCCAAAGAGATATACTAGCTTTGCACAATGGAGAAGCAAAGGCTCATCACAATATTGTCCAAGCTCTCTCTAAGATAGTCATATCATAAGCTTGGCTAACCAAAAGCCTATACAATGAGTTATGAGGGACTATATATAGAAAAGGGTGGGTGGCCCTTAACATTCCCCCTTGTGATAGTTCAACTACCCTCATGACTCTTCATCTACTTTATGATTGTTACATCCAACTATCGACACTTGAACTTACACTTGACAAGACATTACATTACAATGCACATGTACACATGTGATACAAAATGGCTTGACCAAGTAAAGAAAGACATCACTATGACTTGGACAATTGTTGGAAGACAAACTCTTCGACATCCTCAAGGTGGTCGACAGTAGGGAATCGATGCCAAGCTCAGTAGTCGCCAATGATGTCTGTGTACACTAAGGTGACATATTTCTGGAAACAAACTCTTGCCTCCATAACATCTAGGTACACTACTCAGGTTCCTCTATCCAACTCACCTGATAGAATGCGCATCATTGTCTTAAGTGCGGTCGGACCAGCAACATACTTGTGCATGGTGTCTGCATTAATTGACAAGTCTGGACTGGTGGCTATGAGCATCAACTCGTCAAAGTATGAGTCAAGCTCTAATCAAACATGTGCCTTTGTCTTCGCTTGGGTGAGTGTCCCAATAGATGGGATTGTATGTGTGCACACAACAACATCCATACTCTTGAATACATGTGCATGGGAAGCCTGTAGACTAGTGATGAGTTGCGGGAGATCTTCATAGTTCCAGATCTGACTCCGAATTTGTGCCTTCAACTGGATCGATCTGGGCTTCATCATCTTAGGCAAGTGAAGTGGGGATACCTTGTATCTCATCGTCCATGTTTGCATGTAATCAACAACAGCATGCATGTTCGACAAGATACATGCTCTTCTAGCACATCACTGATGCCAACTGTTGAGATGGACCACTGCCTTATGCACGATACCAAACTTGGAATACAACGCCCGCATGACTGTGTCAATGGAAAATACTTCATCTAGTATTTCCTTCTTCAATTTTGGTTGAGTGGATGTTTTAACCAATTCTTCTCCTTGCTTGGTTCTTTGTAACTCCTTAGCCATTCACTCATTCTTAGCTATCAGGAAGCGAACACTTGAGCTAGTGGCTTTAGCATATGCTCTGGTAGCATCAGCCAATGTTGTTGGATGTTTGTGCATGTCAGACACAATCACTCGTTCCTCAAACTACACTAGAGATGTATGATCATATGGAGTAGACACTCTATGAGATTTCACAACTCTATGTTGGGACTTGTCGAATGAGATGATGTGCATCTATCCTTCCAGCTGATCTCCAAGGATCTCAATGTCTCCTTGGTCGCTTGGGACTTGCTCCTCTTTTCGATGTAGTGAAGCTTGTGAGTCGATCTCTTGGTGGTGAGGCATGAGGTCGATATCTTTCTCTAAATCCTATTTCTCCATATTTGTATCCATCTATTCAAGTTCTTTCTCTATCTCCTAAGCGAAGTTCTGCTCCTGTGATGGTTCACCCTATCTTCCTGATGCCAGCTGTTTTGATGAGTCTACTACCTATGTAGGCACATTTTCATTTGTCGGTACATGTTACACACCATGTTGTACATGTTCCTACTGCGCTTCCTTCTACTGTCTATGCAGCTCTTGTTCCTTCCAGAGTTTCTCCTTCAACTCATGCAACTCCTTCTCTATTTCCTCCATTCTTCATTTCTCTCTTTGCCTTTGCATGTTTCTCTTGTCGAGATGTTGCCTCTTTTCCTCTATTTCCAAAGATACTTTCTACATAAGTGGCTCTGCATGGAACTTGCAGCCTTGCTCTTCTTGCATGTTGTCAACAATCTTGCTCATGCCCTTATCATGCACTGGTATGTTTACCTTTATTTTTGTTGCTTCTGATGCTCTCTAGGATGATGCCTCGCTATCCATTCCATAGTGAGGCCGACTGGTTCATTGATTCTGGAGGATTTGTAACAATATCTCCATGGGTCTTCCTCCACCCAATGACATGCCTCGTGGATCTAGTTAAATTGTAATCTCGTGCAGTGGTCTTTCACAAGACAATGTGGGTCATACGGATTGTAACTTCTGGTGTCGAATGGATATTTCTTCATATGTTCTTCTTCGACATCTGCATACTTGAAAGTTCGTATCTCATAAATCCTAATCCGCAATGGAAGATCATGCCAAGGTACCTTCTTCTTCCGATGCAACCTAGCTGATAACCCTGCCGAGATGGGATATGCTACTTCCTGCATCACAAGTTTTTCTAAGGCAAACTTCGGTAGAACATACGGAGGCATCTCCACGTTGTACATTCGTATCAAGGTGTCGGATGGTGAGGCATACCAATTAACGATGTTGATTACTGCCTACATTGCTTCCTTTGACATGCAGGGTGGATCCTGTTCGAATATCATCTTGGAAACCGAGGTGACAAACTGATTAGACAGTTGTGTGATAACTCCTCTTAAGCTACATTCGGACAACATCTTACAATAAGTGTAAACAGAGATCTTCGTCAGTGTCCATACCCACTTCAAGCCCGAGAACTCCTAATGGGCATAGATTGCATCTAAGATGTAGGCAAACATGTAGATTCCCACTTGCATACCTTTGGGCAGCTACCGAGCCCTTGTTACTTGTTCCTTCAGCTATTGAGATAACAGGTAGGACCAGTTGCATGCTTTGCCTTCTCTGGCCAGTTGGTCAAACACGATCACCCAACTCTGTGGGAAGGTTTTCGTGCTTTCTTGGCCATACAGATGACATGCAAAGATGACCAAGTATTGATACACCTTCCGCAGTATCTTCGCCTTGTACACCTGGTTGGGTGTCATCTTGAATTTAGCCGACTCCTTCACCCAGTTATTCAAGATATCTCTAGAGTTGGCATTACTGCTGGGTAACCTGAAAGGTGTCTCCATGGTGACCACGGGCCTCGACATTTGATACATCTCATCATAATCCTATGCCTTGAAGGTAGTAATCTCTGTCTCGCTGATATTGCTCAATATCATCATCTCAAGATCAGTGTGCAAGATGATCTAATGTATCATGTTTGCGCATGGGAGCACGAGATACCTGCATGCAATTTGGTACAAGCCAGACTTATGGATGTTCATGTAGACTTGGAGGCCTTCGAGGTCTTCCCCAAATGAGCCTGCAAATGCATCATTGACCTCTTTCCATTTCAGCTTGATGTCCTTGTCTACAATTAGCTTAGTGTCTTCATAGATCAGCAAACTTGTAGACACTCGCTCAACTGCTGCTCTAGTTGCACTTCCATCAGCGTCCTTTGCACATGCTCTCTTGGAGGTCATTGATCCTAAACTGCTAAGAGGTGGATGAACACCTGCTAGATCTGGAGACAAAGCTACATGCATGGCAAGAAATCTGTAAGCTAAATTGAAGTAAACTTGAGGAACGACATGCGACATACCTGGGTATTGACTAGCAAGGATTGTGCAAATTTTCCTAAGAGGTTGGGAGACTGGTTGCCAAAACTGTGCAAAAGGTAGTCTAGGGTGTCTAGGGAGGTTGACTAGCTACTGGAATTATGCAATGCACAATCCAAGCTGGCCTATTGACTGTTGGAACTGCTTAATGCGTAATTTCACCTGGCAATGGTTGGAGGCCCAGTGACTGCATTGCGCAATTTTCTGGGCCAGCAGTCACTATCCCTCAGAATTGCGTAATGTAAGACCAGAGGATAGTCACTAAGAAGAAATGCACATTATCTGAGAGGAACATAGAGCCTTCCCTCTCAGGATTATGTAATGATGTTTTGGTGAGGCAGAGTCTGGGCCAAGGCTACCTAGACCTGCTGACGAGCAACTGAAAGCAAATGTTAATGTGATTTCATGGTGATACTGAGTGTAAGTATGAGTGAATGATGGTGCACTCAAATAGTGAATGAAAGAATCAGAAAATGGAACAACATACATGTGGGTGAAGTGAGTCACTGAATCGGCAACCATTCGTGCAAATAGTTTCATGCCTGCGACAACAGTGAGATGCTAATGAAAACTGAAATTATGCTAGTATAAGCTAGTATGCATGTAAATGACACCAACTGTTCATAGAAATCAAGAAATCAACACTCACACAAGACCAAACAGAAAAAGCGACAGAAATGTTGCAAAAGACAAGTTAAGCCGACTTACCCATGAATAGTTGAGTTGGATGTGTCGAAGACTCCTGGATGTGATATGGGATGTCAGAACGCCAAGATCGATGTGAATAAGTGAGACCTAAAGCAACGAATAAATAAGTATGAGGCTCTTGGCATGCATGCCACAAATCTAGGAAAAAGCGACACTTGGAGGAAAGATTCTAAAACGATCTTTGTATGTAACCTTCAGCTGCTAAAAATAGCTCCCTAAAATCTAGGGATGATTTTTGCATGATGCTTTTTTCTATTCCAAGAAAAAGTAGCCCATGCATTCAAGTCAAGTTTTCTTGGTCCCAGATGGAACTGGTCAACTCAATTGCACATGCAATGGCCTGCTCAATTGAGGGGAAAATTTTTTCATTTCTAGGAGGGAGTTGGGCTAGCTACCCAGTTGACTGTTGCCCAGAATTGTGCACTTTCTAGGCTGAGTAGCCTTGCTAGGGGGAATTTTGTGCAATTTTTTCAGTGAAGAGTGACAGGTAGATTTGCGTAATTCTGGAGCCCAGCGGGCTGCCAGACAGAATTGCGGAATTTCTAGAGGGAAGGCTGGTTCCCCTCCAGAATTACGCAATTTCTTAAGGGAGTTTCTCAACCTACTGTTGGACCAATTCCTCAGAAAAAGCCTGTGAGGGGGGTGCAACAGGCCATGATGCACAGGTTGACAATCTGCTAGAAAATTACTAAAGCTTGTGTACTTGACAAGGAAAGACATGAAGTTTAGGATGGTTGGTAGGGAGGCTCCAAAACGAAGCTAAGGCAAAATTTTGGAGGGTGGTTGTAGCTACTACAACACTTGGCAACACACTAGTAGAACTCCAGCTCTTTGAATGGGCCTTGTTTGTGAAAATCAATTCTAACACCTTCGGAAGTATTGTTCAGTTCTTAGTTCATCTTAGTTTCCACGGTTGCTTGATTGTAAGATGTAGCATTTGCCAAGCTCTTGGTCAATTGACACTCATTCCAAGCCAAGTCAACACAGTCGTTTCAATTTGGGTTGAGGGGTATATTGGTGCATAAGCAGTATAGTTGTCAAAGTCTTAGTTTCATCTCTAGTGTTGCTTTGCTGCCAGCAAGCCTTGACAGTACCCTGGCAGAGTCACGCAGGAACACAAGCATCACTCCGCTATTAGGGGACCTGGTCAGTACCCCAGTTGAGTTACTTGCATCACCTCTCTACGCAGGAAGCCTTTCTCTTCTTTCGCCTTATTCATTTTTCATTTTGAAGATTTTCACTTTTCATTTATTTCATTTTAGTTTTCATAACTGTGCATAACACTTATTCATTTCAGAGGCAGAAGATGGATCCCGACTTATTGAGAGTTGAAGAAGTTGTTCCTTCAAAAAAGTAGTTTATTATATACCTTTGACGTGTCTGTTAAGGTTTTCCCACTCACCTTACTCTACTTGACTGAGCTGCCAAAGTGTTTAACCCAAAAACAATCGACTAGAGTAGGTGACACTAGTTAGCGCGCAAGTGTTGTGTTTTCACCAAGGTTCACTTCGAACAGTATGTATTTTCCATCAATGTATCATGGACCAAAGGTAACAAGTTCTTCACACAGAGGCAGGATGACAGATAACCAACTAGTGATAGCTGCACAAGGCCTCTTGTACTTTACCTATCTTGCTTCAAGTTTCGCGCATGGTTTCATGCGAAACTAACGTACGAACAAAAAAAAGCAAACAAACAACAAAGCAAAGAAGAAGTAGGAGTAAATGCGGAAGCAAAGTGAGTAAGCAAACAAGCAAGCAGACAATCAAACATGGAAAGCAAGAAAGAAAATAGGCATGCAAGCAAACAAACTGAAAGCAGACACTACTCCTACTCCTAAGCTAACGGTGCATGGACCGGTTGACCCATGTTGGTGAAGGCTTGGTCCGCGAGCAACCCGGTTATGCAAACTAGCAAACAAGAAAGATATAACAATGAAGAGAAACACACTTCATGTTTAAAAATGTCCACAAGACATGAGCGAGTGCAAGTACATGACATGTGGTTTGTGGACTTGTCACGGTGTTGTGCGACACTGCGTGCAACTGTGAAGCATACGCATACTCTTGACTGTGACATGCATGCAAATGAAAGAAACAAAGACAACTTGCATCGTTCACGTGTGCTTGCAATGTAAGATTTCTCTAATGCATGAGCAATGGGATCGTGTAGTTCGAGTGGAGGAAGCATTATCTGTGTGTGAGATTGATCTTCAATGCATACAGATGAGTGATGAGGAGCCTCGGGTGACTAAACAATTTCTTGATCGGAAGTGAGACAAACCTTAGGAAAGTGAGGGCCTGACATAACCATCAGCTCGGGCTAAACTGCCTCGACATCCTGGGGTGTTTCGACTTCGTCGTCAGATAGATCATCATAAACAGGTGTCTTCGAAAAATCAACTATGATATAATCACCATCGTGATCGAATATGGGAGTAAATATATCACGAAAACTACGATCGGAAAAATCAATGATTTCATTGGCATCCTCATGATCTGATAAATCAAATAGAGGGGTAGATGAGAAGGGGACAAATCCATCCTTTGTGTTTCTGGAAAAGGCAGATAAAAGGTCAAGTGGATTTTTGATGAATAATTTATCTGCTCTATTGTCAAATGATAGACTAACATCCAGTGTGTCCTACCAGTGATCACCAATGGGTGCATCCATAGATGAAGATACACATGCAAAATCATGGATGGCAGGTTCACCAAAGATGTCAGGAAATAACGGAGGGGGCTCAGACAGAAGGGAGTCATCCTTCGCCAAGTGTTGATGCTCAAGCTCCCAATCATATTCTTCATGAATGACAATGCATGTTGGTTGTGCAACACCAACTCCGTCAATGGCTTGATCCTCGTTCACAACAAGTGTCGAGTTCAGAATGGAACAAGACAAGACAATATCATCCAGAGGATCATCCAAGTATGAAGACGGAGGTTGTGGTACAGAATGCATTTGACAACTCGATGGACTCACAACCAAATCTACACGAAATTATGCGAAGTGATGTTGGGAGGATGTGACAGCTGAATAGATGTGTGTGCCTAATCTCCTGCATCACTCTATAGTGATGGATTTGTTTGATGAGGGGACGGTGGACAATCACTTGTGATAGTGGTTGTATCCATCTATGATTGTGTAGCTCCATCACTTAAGTATGCTAAGCGAGGCTTAGGCTCAAACTTCTTCTTGGGATGGACTAATTTGTTAAAACAATACTCAAATCTATCCCAAAGATAAGGAAATTTCATCATGCTCTTCAGAGCTTGAAACTGCAAATCATGAAAGCGCTACCAAAAATCCATAGGCAATTCGTGTGGAGCCTTCCGTTGTTGTAATATTTTGTGGTCAAGATGTTCTAGATCGAAATGATAGAAAGTATCTTCAATGAGATCACAAAAGTGCTCAAGCGAGTGCACGTTGTCAGCTAGTAGGTTGCACAACCACCGATGTGGAGATTTGCGAAGTGTGTACGCAAGCAACAGACTAGCCTATTCATTAGAACATCCATCTTTCTCGTCAAGCATGGCAAGGAAGTCATGTAAGAACACAAGTTACGCCACTTCGCCTTCACCATTATGCATGCGTGTAGACAAGAGATCAAAAAATTCCCTCAAGATGTGGACAGGTTCGGCATGAGAAAAACATCCCAGAGGGTTGAGAATACAATATTCCATGATAGATATGCAAAGGTTCAAAATAGGATGAGAGGACACAACTTGTCATTTGGCCCTCCTTATAGTGCCAAAAATGTTGACGGTGCTGGACCCACCAACATGTCTAGGGATCTCCCTAGTAAGAAGTCCAAATTAGACCTCAGACCGTTTGGTGTAGGAGTCCCAACAGTGGGTCGTACGGTAATGCCTTGAATGCAGTTTTGCACAGAGGCAAGTAAAATTTCCATGTTGGTAGCAAGGGTGTGACATATGCAGTAATTCAAGGAAGGTGCATGAGCAGTTCTAACACACAGAGGGTGAGGTGAGTGTTGGGTTGTGTTATATTCTTTCCACATAGTTAACAGGGGGTTTGAGGGGTACCCGTAACCCCACTTT
>APFE030752906.1:0-45470 GCA_000404065.3 Pinus taeda
TTGACTGTTCTATATTTAGACTGATCAGTCACTCCGCTGTGGTGTCACTCCACTGTGATCAAAAATAGAAGTCCATCTATTTTTCCCAACTTGATCAATCATCCATAAACAGCAAACTGCAATCCATAGACATGATCCATATGTCTAAAAATAGACATAGTCTAAAAATAGACTTGCGCCAAAAATAGCCTGCGGGCCCACTTAGTGAAGGCGACTCCTTTGCACTAAGCTCCATCATCTTGTTGCATTCTCAACAAGCATTTCTTGTTGCACACTTTTCAACAATCATTTAATACAAGTTCAAACATTGAAATGATGTTGTTTATATTGAGACACTCTTTTATTGATATTTTTTTTGTAAGCTAGTAAAAAATATTTCTATTAATATAAAAAAAGGTTTACATTGAATGCATATGATCGCTAAAAAGTTAATCTACTATTTGTATTGTGATAGAAATTGCTCATCTAAGGACTTTGACAGAGACTTTTATAAGAAACTACCATGGAAATGGCACACTGTACAACATCACCCGACATGGGGATTGACTTTAGAATGACTCTTCTTGTCTTTCTTTCTCACAACCTTAGTCCAGCCTATGGAGGTGGGTTAACCAAGGTAATCTGCATATTATTGTTCAGAGCTTAAGGTGCTTCCTTATCGAAGTGAGAAGAAGCAGATTCATGAGCACACTTCAACATACCCAAAGAAACATCTTTAATAACCAATTCCCTATTTCTAGAGTGAACAAGGAGCCCAACTAAATCCTCATAAGGTTGATTTGTATTGACAATTTGGTCTTGATCTTCCTGAAGCATATCATCAATAGTACCTTCATCCTCTTGATCAAAAGGAGAAGAAGGCTTGCCCTCATACTTGGTTGTTCATAAGGTTTCCAAGTTTTTGGTTTAGACATTATGTTATGTTGCTTCTTGGTGGAAATTAACCTAAAGAATGAATTCTATAGATGCCTAGTTTGAAGGCAAGCATGACACTGAAACGTTGTATTCTCATAATCTAGGGATTGGGTCCGTGGTAATCACCATTTTATTTTATTTTATTTTATTTTTTATTTTTTTTCGGAAACCCTTTGCTAATGTCAATCTCCACACAGATTCTTTCATAGGTGTACAAACCATACTACCCTCACAAGGTATATGTGGTAAGATAATGGCCCAAGGTATTACCTATACCCTCAAAAACTAAAAATGCCATAGATGGGCCGACAAATTAGGAAGCCAAACCCAGATTGGAATTTTGGTGATGATTGTTTAAGAGGGATTGAAATCCGGAAACCATGGGGTAAGGGACAAACTAGCGTTACCCCAAAACCAGGGTCCACAAGTTAGAGTCTTTGGATAATCCTCCAATTCAACAAACATCACTATAAATAAACCCTTGGAACAAAAAATAACCTTGCACTTCGAAGTTCAAACCTCATGTATCCACTTATAGAGATCCGTTGAGTATTTTCATAAGCCATTGAAGCAGAAAATCAGGTCGTTCTCAGAGAGAAACTCAAGAAATTCCTCCAAAGTTGGGTGTGAAATTTCAATAGAAGGAACATCCTCAGTTTTGTCCACCTAGAACATCCTAGGACTTTCCCGGGCCCATTGATAGGTGGAACCTGACTTGAGGGCATCCTTTAAGTTAAGAGGCTTTGAAGTTGTAGATGCTCCATGTTGAGGAGGTAGATCCCCTCTGCGGACAGAGGCGATCCCTACTAGCCCAGACCGGGTCTAGCAACAATCATCAAACGCTATAGCACAAGTTCCTAATTGCAAATTAATAGACCAGTGATGAAGGCCTACCTGGATTCCAACACTATTATTTGTAGAAGAGGTGGTGCTCCCATTCCTTCGCTCCAGTAGATCACAATCCTCACGATCTCTATGAATGGACACCTACACATACAAGAAATGACACAAACACAAGCATAAAATACAGCATATGCAACTATATGTCAGTCAGAAAGGACATAACTCATCATCATAAAAAATAATAAGAGTGGAACCATAACCAATAGTCGTTCATTAATAATTAATCAAAGGGGAATACAACCAAAGTTCTGATGCCAGATTCTCCTTTGGTGGGTAGTCAGCAGCACATGTCTCGCAAAGCTTGTCGGGAATAAGGACAAGCCTCTCTCTTTGGTTCTTGGACAATAATCTCCTTGCTTGGATTTGGCCTTATGGGAATCAAGAAGCTCTTACAGCATGAAGCTCTTGGAAACTTGAAAATTCTGAATCTCTGGAACTAGCTTGCAAAGGAAAATGGGCAAGCTTTTATAAATGGAGGAAGGGGAGTTGGGATCATAGCCAATAATCATGGGATTGGCCATATCATCAAAGAAGCTTCCATGAGAGGTGGCAAATCACTTCCTCTCTATGGAAATCCGTAGCCAAACCACCCAACTCAAGATAGATAGTAGTCCAGGAATTTGTTAGGACGAAACTTCCACCGTTTGTTTGTTAAAAAACAACTCTGATTATGGTTGGCACGGGTGCGACTCTATGACAGAGCACCAACTGGCGTGCCCTCTTTGGAGGATTTGCCCCCTTGGCGCGAGGGCTACACTATGGAACCGCGCCAATGGAAAAAGAGCTATTTTTAGGGTTTTTCAGTAGGAGATGTCTTCAGGGAAAATAAAGCTCATGTTCAGAGGAATGTAATGCAAGTGTTTGCAGGCCATGTCACTTCTCATAGGTCCCGGAATGAGTCCTCCAAGATGTAGGAGAGGGGTAGCAGGGACAGTGACAAATTGTTGTGCAACAGATGCCCCCTAAAGCATGAGGCCCGAGAGAGAGAGAGGGGTGAAATGCTTTACGAGAACATGTCCAACTGAAAGCATTGCTGCTGGAAAACCCACGTGGATAAGTACAACTGATATCTCAAATACATGATATTGTGGTATGGGCGCAGCGATCCATAGCAGAGTACACAATAATATAGATCTAAGGTATGGGCGCAGCCATCCAGTGAGGATTGATAAATAGACTAAGGCATGGTCACAGCCATCCAGTGAATGAGTCATGTAATAATCATAATAATCCACAAAATCGCAGCCTAGATCCCAACAGACAAAATCCAGGGTCTTGCGCTCCATCTCGATCCGAACAAAGTACAAGCTCAAACATGCGAATATAGGAGCCGAAGTCGAACATGCAGGAACATCGTCTGATTACCAGCCAATGATGAAAGTTGTTAACATACGCGAGAGGTACCACCAATAATGACAATGGCCCTCAAGGTACTACAGGTACAATCTACGGCGTGCGAATCAGTGAGCCGGCATATAACACCCATAGAATCATTCGATCGGAGGCCAATGATGAAAACCTCGCGTCGAATGCGAAGAACCTGCCATTGAGGCATGCATGCTCCAAGGCACCAGAAGGGAGTCTCTATATCAACTTCCTGGATAATGAGCTGAAGTCGATAGGAAGTGACCTTAATCGAAGGTGGACCATAGTGTTTCCCACATCATCGACGTGAGACAGAGGAAGATAATGTTTTCGTGAATCAGGATTATATGAGTTATCAGAGGGAGGTTGATAGTTTGCAGAGGTCAACTTCTCTTGAACATATCGGTGGCACGACAGTGGACTTGGCAGTATTTGACATCAATCGATCAGAGGTCATGGTGACAAGGAAAAGAGCAGATGAGAGGTCAAACAGG
Source organism: Pinus taeda (assembly GCA_000404065.3). Taxonomy (NCBI): domain Eukaryota; kingdom Viridiplantae; phylum Streptophyta; class Pinopsida; order Pinales; family Pinaceae; genus Pinus; species Pinus taeda. The sequence continues at coordinate 3,678 of APFE030752906.1, forward strand.
ATCACCCAAACCCACGAAGGCAAGTGAAAAATGAGATGAGATGTCCCACATAGACACGAATGCAGAAAAGTGCCATGTTCAACAGCGACATACTGCCGACACGACAATGATTCTGGTTCAATCTTCCCCACCAATTCTGGTGAGTACCCCAATTATTTTTATTAACAAGCTTGACGGGGATAACATATGCTTGTAAAATGTCATTTCGACGGAATCCAATGTCATCAAGTTTTAACGAGTCTGACAAAGGAAGAACTCGGCGTCTTTTCATGTTTAGATAGTTTGAAAAGACAGCAGAAAAGTAAACTCCAGGGGTGTCCTTTTTCGTAAAGTTGTGTCTCTCGAGCCCGAAAAAGTATAAAACAATGCTCGAAAGAACCGCCCGACCATTACGATCGAGAAGTACTTTTCATAATTAGTGACTTCGACATGAAAAAGTAAAAAAGCAACCGAAATCACGTCATTTCGTAACCGTTAATGAGCCTGAAACGACAAGGGCCCGACGATCTTTTCGTCTTTACACGGTCGTAAAAGAGCTTAAAGGCGATCGCCTCTTGTTTACGTTTAATGAGTCAAGAGGAATAACTCGGCAATCTTTTCATATTTAGAGAGTCAGAAAAGAGCTGAAAGATGACTCTAGAATGACTTTTTTGTTTATTTACCGAGTCCGAAAAAGTATAAAATATAACTCATTTCACCGTCTAAGTCGCAAAAAAACTTGTTGCTGCACAGAAGCAAGTGTAAAACCCATTTTTGACAAAAATATATTAAAATATTCAGAAAATTAACTTTTAAAACCTATTTTGAGTTGAAAAAGCTATAAATATGTCAAATGGAAAAAACAAAATTACTTTTTACTTTTTACCTCACTGAAGAGCAGCAGTGGTCCATTTGGTGTGCGAACTTCGGGCAGCGATTGTAACAGATCCGTGCTACCATTTAGAGCTTCGTCGGTTCCAAGTAAGAGGCGCTTCCTAGCACTCCATTTCAATCCATTTTTTAATAGTTTTCTTTTACTCATTAGGTCTCTATGTGTTATAGCTCCAAATCTCACCAGTATGGTTTGTGATGCTTCAGCCATGGCCTAGGGCAACCCCTCCTTCCAGACCTGGTCATATATCTAAAAAACAGTGTTTTATTCCATGTACGCGACATTGCCCTCAGTTAAACGCGTGTATACGGCGGTTCATACATACCTAACCCGCGTATATGTATTAAAACACTTAAAAAATATAAAAATTCCTTATTTTCGGGCGGAGATCGCGGGTTTCACCTGTTGATCACCTGTTAGTGCCCGTGGCCTCAACTGTCCCCAACCAATTCCTAACTAAAAAACTACTTTGGAGTTGGTATAAAAAGACATCAAGGGGAAGGCCTAAGGAGGAGAAATCATTGAGAAAAGTTATTATACTGATTTTTTATCCCCCTGATCAGGTCTGAAGACCTTTGTGCCTTCTGCACTTCCCCCATCTTGTATAGGAAACCCTTGTTTCCTTTGTGTTTGGATGTTCATTCTTTCCCATCACATCTTGGAGAGAGTAATGGAAGGTGACCTACTAGTGGCTTGAGGCGGGACGGATCCAGAAGGAGGCTAAGCTTGGAGCCTGCAGAAGCAGATTCAGGTGATATCGCTCTTTTTCCATATTGTTTTATTTATCTAATAAAGAAACACGTCTTGTTCCCGAAACGCTTCTTTCTTTGTGTTAATGATATTTATATGTGAAGTTCATACTTGAATAGATGTTTATAAGTTTTTAACTAACTCATCTTTCATATAACATAAAGATCATTTTTTATGTAAAATTTTGTCCATATACTGTTGCAGTTCGTGGAATTGTGGTTTTTACAGGACAAAGGAGCGGAAGGGACGTGAAGAAGGGTTTGCACCCTTGAGTAACTACCCAAACGTAGGACCTTAGGTATGCCCCTCTCACCCTAGAAGTAGTTATTTATAGCATAAACAGTTGTGTGTGTGTGTGTTTCTTAACTTAGATAATTTTCCGTCTGCTAAGGTTCCACCCAAGAACCTTAGGGGATAATTTCCCGCAACACTCGTTGCTCGGCATTGCTCACAAATTACAACTGTTCGAGGATATTTCTGATAATCTCGACCTTTGTAAGAATTTGAAACTTTGGCATGAATTTTACAGTGTTATGAAAACTTATAGTGTTCTTTAGGATCCAATTCGGATCACAGCCTTCTCACTGAAAAATCTTTTGGACCACCAAAAGTTGGTTTTTAAGCATCAATCAAGTGAGGGTATAATTTCCTTGCTTGTCCAATTTCTATCGATTTTGCATTGCTTGGTTTTGAACCTTTGAGCCCAATCTGGAGGTACTCAACATCTCCTTTGCACGTGGTTCTCACCTTCCTGTCCAGAATTGTATCTTCCTGCAATTCATTGAGATATTCAGGCAACAAATCATCAATAGAAGGCAATTGACTTTGCTCTTTGGGATCTTCAATCAATGAAGGTTCAAATAGTCTCAAGCTATCTACATTAGCAACTGAGCAGATGTGCATGTAAGCTGGTAAATTAAAGTGAAAAGGATTCTCACCAATTTTCTCAAGTATCTTGAAAGGTCCATACTTTATTGGCTTTAGCTTCTTACCTTCACCTTGCATTTTGTCTTTGCTGATATATAGCCAGACTTGATCACCAACTTGGAAACTATGCTCAGTCCAATGCTTATCATGCCTTGCCTTGTAATTGGCTTGGCTCTTTTCCAGCTGTTCCTGTACTGCCTGGTGAATCGCTTGGATTTGTTCAATGAACTTGGTTTCCTTGTCCACGTCATTGTGTTCATCAAATCCGATGTATTTACCAAAGACAAAATCCAAGGAAGACCTTGGTGTGAAACCAAAACAGGTCTCAAAAGGAGATCTTTATGTAGAAGAATTTTTAGCTCGTTTGTAAGCATGCTGCACATAACATAAATGTTCATCCCAAAGCTTGGGATGCTTGTTGCAATAGCCTCTAAGAAACTGGATCGCTATCCTATTGACTACCTCTGTTTGGCCATCTATTTGCAGATGAAAAGTTGTGCTCTTCTTCAGTCTCATGTACATCAATTCCCACAAACTTGAACAAAATTTCCCAATAAATTGGGTATCTCGATCAGATAGAATGGAAGTGGGTAATCCAAAATGAACCCATACATGTTGAAAGAACAACTTTGCAGTTTTTTCAGCTGTAATCTGTTTGTTACAAGATATTAAAATACACATTTTGCTGAACCTATGCACAATAACATATAAATAGTCATGACCCTTTCTAGATTTAGGCAATCCCCCAACAAAGTCCATGGAAATACTTTCCTAGCAGCGAGAAGGAACTGGTAATGGAGTGTACAAGCCTAGTTTTCTATTGTTGGGCTTGCTTTTAGCACACATGGTACACCCTCTTACATATCTAGAAACTGTCTCATGCATTTTTGGCCAATAACAAAATCTTTGTAGCTGTGCAACTATTTTATTTACACCAAAGTGACCTAATATTAGAGAAGTGTGTGCTTCTTGAATTATCTTTACTCTTTCTATTTGAGGAATGCATAACTTTCCCAAATGATACAAGAGCTGGTCGTTAACATGATAATCCAATTCTTCTACTTCTTTGCCATGACTTAAAGTTGCATATACATCTTTAAAATCTATATCTTGAGCATATTGTTCACTGTAGATTTCATGCAATATTGAATTATGCTTAAGTATAGTGGATGCATTTATGATTGGTCAGGACAACATATCTGCAACTTTAATGTGTATGCCCTTTTTATATATGATGACAAGATGAAACTGTTGTAGAAAACCCATCCACCTATAGTGTCTTGATTGCTGCAACTTAGTTTGTGAGTGAAAATATTGAAGTGGTTGATGATCAGTATGTATAACTGTCTCTTTTCCCATTAAATAATGTTCCACTTTTTCACACTCTGTACTAATGCATACAATTCTTTATCATATGTGGGATTCTTAACTACTACAAAATTAAATGTCTCAGATTGATAACATATGGGTTTACCTTGCTGCATCAACTGCTCCCATGGCATAGTCCTGGCATCAATTTCAATCTCAAATGGTCTTTGAAGATTGGGCAGTGCTAGTACTGGTGTTGTACTATATTTTCCTTTAAGGTGTCGAAGGCTCTCTGCTATTTGCATCCCCACTAAAACACCTTGCTCAATCCTGCTAAAGCATGTGAGGGAGCTGCAATCAAGGAAAAGTTAGAAATAAACTTTCTCCAATACTATGCTGCTCCTAGGAAGCTTCTAACTTCAGTAGCAGATTTGGGTTTAGGCCATTTCACAATGACTGCGACCTTAGAGGGATCTATCTTCAATTCACCACCCCCTACAATATGACCCAAATAATTCAAAGATGTTTTTCCAAATTCACATTTTGAGAGCTTAACGTAAAGATTCTCTTTTTTCAAAACATCTAGAGTCTGCTTGACATGCTTTAAATGTTCTTCCCATGTTTTACTAAATATAAGGATGTCATCCAAATATACAATGACAAAATCATCAATAAAAGGTCTGAGTACATCATTCATTATTCTCGTGAAAGTAGCAGGAGCATTAGTTAAGCCAAAAAGCATAAACAACCACTCATACAATCCCTGCTTTATTTTGAAAGCAGTCTTCCATGCATCTTGCTCTGCAACTCTGACATGATGATAGCCACTATTCAAGTCCAACTTGGAAAAATAAACAACTTCTTTCAACTAATCTAATAGATCATCTATGAGGAAGGGAATAACGATTTTTTATCGTTATCTTATTCAGTGCTCGATAATCAATGCACATTCTCCATGAGCCATCTTTCTTTCTCACCAAGACAATTGGAGACCCACAAGGCAATGTGCTAGGTCTTATGAACCCTTTCTCGAGCAACTCCTATACCTACTTCTTGATTTCTGCATTCTCTAAAGCGGACAACCTATACATTCTGATGTTAGGCAATGGAGCATCTTACTGCAAATAATATCATGTACTATTTCCTTTTTGGGTGGTAGACCTTTAGGTTCTTGAAATAGTATATCATAGTTTGAAACAACTTTTTTTAAATCAGCTTGTTGTTTAGCATTACAGCCCTCAAATACATTGGTTTTGTTAGGTTTCTTTTCCTTTACAACCATCAGTAAAAATTGTTTGCATGAATTTACAATTCTTTCATCTGCCCTGAGTTTATGAGAGTATAATTATTCTTAAGTTTATGAGCTCTTACAATATATTCGATCCCATCTTCAATGAGTTGATACTTGTTTTTAGCTCTATAGAAAATAGCTTTTCTATCATACAAGGACTTCCTAAAACAATTCCACATATATCCAAGGGAAAAATATCTAACTCAACCTCATCTAGAAATGCTGACCCAAAAGAAAACCTAAATTTATATTGTCTAGTCACTTGTAGTTATGCTTTATCACATAACCAACCTAATGGATATGGATTTTTGTGAGGCGTGGTTAGTAATCCCAACTTCTTTACAATTGCTTCAGAAAATAAATTTACTTGTGAGCCACTATCAAACAAAGTATCAATCTTTTGATGCTTGGAAACAACTCAAATATGAAAAAGCTCATGTCTTTTCCTCTCATTTTCTTCATTGTCAGTAGATTGTACAGAATTACTAGTAGATGCTTCAGAATTTTTACCTTTTATACATGTGGCAACAATTGTTGTTTCATCTCCTGAGTTTGACCCCAAATCCTTCTGAATAGCTGCAACAACCTTCTTCTTTTTGCCATCGTACTTCTTGGGTTTCAGCTCTAGATGTAGAATCCAATAGTGTTCATCATCATGCCCATCCTTCTTACAGTGAGTGCATGAAGATTTGGTATTTTGTACAGTATTTGTCTTCCTCTTTTTCCATTTTTGTTTTATTTTCTCCTTATTCTTGCTTGCAGTGGGTTTTGAAGATCCCCCAACTTCTGGGTTCAGTTTCTTACCTCTAGCCTCTAGATGTGTAGCTTGAATAGATACCTCATCTATGCTAGTGGGATTAAAAATGTGCCTTAAGTAGCTGTGTATACCACCTATATACTTTAGCAAATTTTCAGGTGAGTCTAATGAAATTCCTAGAATCAAAGCTCTTTTCCTAAATTCTTGGGTGTAACTTTGTACACTTTGCTCTTTTAATTGTCAAAGAGTTTTCCAGTTCATCATGGCTTGCTGCATATAGGCTAGTGGATAGAATTGTTTTGTATTGCAGAAACAAATTCACTCCAGACAGAAAGAATTTTACCATGCTTCTTCATGTCAGCTTGTGTCCTGCCTTCCCACCATACCAAGGCAGTGCCTCCAAGGTGTAGGCTGGCTAGCTAAATCTTACTACTATCTGAATCAATGCTCTACACCCTGCAATACACATCAATCTGTCTAATCCAATTATCCAGCTTCTCTACATTCAACTCTCCCTCATATATTGCTAAATCAAATTTAACATCTAATTTAATCAAAGATGTCTTCTTTTTGTTTTCAGGGCTACTAGGAGGAGTGGGAAGTCTTTCTTCTTTCCCTTTGCCTTTAGAGTGGTCATGGAGGAGAGATTCTTCTGCTCCTTTATCTCATTTGGAGTTTGATGAATCTTCCTCTCTACCTTTCTTAAATTCTCTATACATTTCCTCTACCATGACTCTCATGGTCATGAAACTATCCATGAACTGAGGGTCTGATTCCAAGGGACTTTCTTCTGACATTTCCTCTTAGGATAGAATCTTCCAATACTAGGGTTAGTTTCAACCAACTCTCCTTCTCCTAATTTAAGCTTTGATCTAGTTAGCATTCAACAAAAAAGATCCAACACAAGCTTGTCTAACCTTAGTAACCTACAGCTCCGATACCACTTGATCTGGAATTTATCCAGGATAAAGAATTAAATGTATTACAGACTCATGTAAATGGATGTGCCTATTTTACTTTATGCTACATATTGATAAGATGGTGAAATAAATAGACACTAAAGTAGTTAGAGAAAACATCACAGGAAAACATGTAAACATGACAAGTTTAATAGGGATTTCACCCAATGATCCTGGGCTACATCTCCTGGTCCAGCCTTCAATAGTGGCCTCTCTATTATGTTTTCAAAGCAGAGTTTTTTGCAACAGTGAGCTCAATTTGAGTCTCACTCAACAAATATAAATCAGTAGGCTAGACTTGGATCCCCCAAGTCTTTGGAGTACACAGACTCTCCTTACTGAAACTCGACCTCTATTGGTCACAGTAGTATGAGCCCAATTTGAGACTCATACATGACAGGCATGTACACAGGAGTTCGCTTGAAGCTCTCAAGCCTTTTCTGGAGTACATAGACTCTCTGACTCTCTCTCTAGCTTTGTCTGGCTCGATGTTGCCTTTAGGTTAGCTCGACTTCTTCCCTCTGTTCTCTGCTCTTAGCTTTATTAACTCAATTTTCTCATTGCTTGCTTTGTTTCTATCAGTTCGTGGCTTTAAAACCAATCTGCTCCCCGACTTTCTGGTTCTCCTGCCTCTGTCCCTTTGAGTTCCTCTATTCTGCATCATCACCACTGTGTAATGCCTTACAGGGAGGTGGCCATCTGTTTCATAAAGAACTGAGTGTCAGTTCTCTTGGAAATGTTTGAACGACTGTTATTTCCATTTAACTCCCAGAATGCTCGCGAACATGATTCCTCTGCCAAATCATCATTCATGCCAAACTTCAAACCTTTATATAACTCGGCCTGTTTACCCCATTGAATCTGGTCATCCATCGGATCGCATTTCTGCCATCGATCTGGGGCCTCTAGATCCTACGGTCTCTGTCCATATCGGGCGGGTAAGTAGCATGATGTTTACTCGTCCGATGTGAGTGGTTTTCTCTCTCTTCTACTGGACGCGTGGCACCCAATGTGTGGCATCAGGCGGGACTTGGTCGAAACCACTTACCGCTCAAAGCCCTTCCAATATCCTGTCGATTTTTGTGTGGGACGCACCTTTGACGAGACCGGTGAATTTCATATGGTTTTATGACTTTTCGGGTCTGGGTCACTCGAGGCTTTTTCTTCTCTAAGGGGTTTGTCCGACCTTGTTGCTAATCACATATCAGAAACCTCCCCCATTTTTCAAAAAGACTTCCCATTTTGTTGTTTTGTGGCAGTGCACATTACCATGGGCCAACGGTCTGCACGGTTGACTGAGGGTCCTCGTTGCTCGGCATTGCTCACAAATTACAACTGTTCAAGGATATTTCTGATAAGCTTGATCTTTGTAAGACTTTGAAACTTGGGCATGAATTTTATAGAGTTATGAAAACTTAGAGATTTCTTTAGGATCTAATTCGAATCATCAGTGGTAAATGCGCTGCTAAACACTTAGGCCCCATTCAAGCCTTACCTGCAGAGCACCTAGGCCCACTTTGACCTGCGCTAGGTGAGATTGAGAGAAATATTTCTAGGGTTCTGGGAATATTCCTACATTCTAGACCATTCTAGAAGATTTCCACCTCTTATCCTCTCCCATGAGCTCAAAAATGGATAGGGAATGAATCAAATAAACTCCTACCCTCTCATCCCTTCCTCCATGGAAACTAAACCCCAAATTGGAAAGCCATTCAATGCCCAATTTATGACAAAACCACCTCCATTTCCCTATAAATTGAGCACTCACCATTGTGATCAGGGGCTAGACTTTGAATAATTGTAAGGAGATATTATTTGTTTGAGGTTTGAGATCATAAGAAAGTATTGTTATGTTGTCGGTGTGTTGTGCTTTTGGTGCGATGAAGGATGGAACTCAAGATAGATGAGTGACATGGGATTGAACTTCTTTGGTTGTAACTCTTTCTTCTACTTAATAAAGTTGTTTATACCTTTTCCCATATTCTTGTCTTTATGTATGATGATTATATGTTAAATTATTTCGATTCCATTGGCTTATAGTAGATAGATCTCTTGCTTTGATTAGTTTTTGTCCTTTGTTTATGATTGCAAGTACTGATCGAGTGGATTTAGTTCGAGAAGGAGTGATGATAGCTATTCAAAGGAGACAAAGGGAAGTGAAAGATAAAAGGTAGGTCCCTTGTCTTATTTATCTTCTATAGGAAAAGGTTAAACTCTTTAATTCTGTTGTTCTAAGTGTAGCTACTCACTTAGGGAAGTTGTGTTTATCCGTAGATGAAAAATTCCACATAACAAATTGGTGACTCCACTGGGGAACGATCATCATTCTGGGTAGTTTATCTTCATCCTAGTACACCCTAGTAGACTTTAATTACCTCCATTGATCTTATTTTAGGACAGTTGATCCTTAGAAAGATCTTTGGCTCGGGAGGAATCATAGGTGATTCATGGTTGGCTGGTGGTACTCCTCCCTCTAAGTGAGGTTTTAGTTGGTGTCAAATGCATGGGATGTTTGTATGATGATTCTTACTCTCTCCCTCTCTTATAGTTCCAGTTTGTTTATGAGAATATTTTATTAAGTCTCTTTTATTGTTCCAGTTTTTCTATGAGATGATTGCCTAAGTTTCCTCGCTATGAGAATGTTTGAATGAATTACATGTGTTTATGTACTAATAGATTTATTAGGATGTTAAATCCTACAATTCATATATATGGATTGCTTAATTTCCTCTTTTACATAAATGATGGATATAATAATGCACATAATTGTCGTGTGCTCTCATATGCATATCGAAGTTATTAAGATTATCTTTACAGTGGTAAGAAAGAGTAGCATGCCTTAGTGTTCTGCAGATGTTCATGCATGTGGAACAATTATATGTCTTCCATAGTATTATCAAAGGTCCACCATGGTCTATGTCGTACATAATGAAATTAGTTGCTCCTACATGCGGTATAAGGAATTGATGGTACATCTATTAGTTATGCATATATGGGTCTGTAAGATATCTAGTGAAATTGACTTGAATATCACCAAGTTGCTGATGGTACCTAGTGTGCCTATAATGAAAAATATCTCTAGTATTGCATCATAACTCGGTAAATAGTTGTAATATTTATAATTGTATGAGATAGGTTACCTGTATAATGCCTGATCTAAGATTTGTATCTAATTAACCAATTCATTATTCATCATGGAAGCAAGACCTATAATCATGATGGATGATCATGATAGTAGAGTTTAATTAAGATCATTAATGTAGGTAAGGAAATTAGTATAGGTTGCACGCTATGGTTAGTTATGTCTTCATCTACTAAATCATGTTTATTAGAAATCAAACACATAAGCCTTGCCAATAGGGTTAAAAGACCATACTAGAACCACTCTATAATTAAATTGATAATGACTATGGAATCCGTTATAGAATTACTAATGATGATATAAGGACAGGCTAAAGATCCCCCTTGCCAATATTGCATCTTAACAATTAAATATAGAAAAAAATTATAGAATGGGAGGTTAGGAGCTAAATTCTAGGGTAGGCTTAGGAGGTTCATTACAGATGGATACATAAGAATGATGAAGTTAAGGTTTGGGTACGCTAATATCAGGATGACAGAAAAATACAGAGGGAAAGATAATCCGCACGATCATTTAGCATGATGAACTAAGGCTTGGGGAACATAACCACAACTAGAGTGGGTGCATATATTCTGTCATACACTAGATACAATCCCAATGAACTGGTATTTGGAGATGGAGCTTCACCATGGAACGGTTGAATGGGACATTTTAACAGAGATTTTTTATTAACCTTCAGCTTTGAAGATGGCTTTGAAAGCATTGATGAGGCACTACAAGAAATCAAAGCAACTATATTTAGAACACTGAAGGAACCAGTCGAATGGACTCAACCAGATTGGAGTACATAGCTGCGCCACAAACTAGAATGCTATAATGTCACTACCAATAAAGAAGAAGATCCGTGAAATATTACCATTCCTGAAACTGAAGGACAGAACGAAGTCGAAGGACCAAAGATGGCGAACCCGCATATATCATGGCCTTAGAAAACTCGACAGATAAACATCAAATCTGAAGAAGAACCTAAGTTTGCGAAGATTGGAGACTATTGGGATGAAGATTCAGTTGATAAGGTAGCTGAGCTATCGTGCAAGTACTAGGAATTGTTCCACATGAAGTTTTCAGATTTGAAAGGGATCATCAGATATTTAGGCATTATGAAGATTACAATGAAACTAGATACAAAGCCTATTAAACAATGACCTTATTGATTGAATCCAAAGTATAAGGAGAAGGTGATCTTAGAACTAGATAATATGTTGGATGTTGGTGTTATTGAGCATGTAGAAGAATATGATTGGGTAATCCCAATGATGGTCCAAGAAAATAAATAGAAAAATGATATCTGCATATGCATTGATCTATAGAAGTTGAATGATGTATGTATACATGACCCATTTCCGACACTGTTTACTGACAAAGTATTAGAAAATGTTGGAGGACAGGAAGCGTATTCGTCACTGATGGATTTCGGGTTATCATCAAATAAAGATCATGTCAAAGGATAGAAGCAAAACAACCTTTGTGATTGTGTGGGGGTGCTTCCAATATACAGTTATGCCATTCGAATTGAAGAACGCACCTACAATCATTTCCTGGGTAGTGATCGCAATGTTCAAAGAGTTTATTCTTAAGTTCTTGGAAGTATATTTTGATGATTGGACTGTGTTTGGGTTGGTAAAACAACATGTTGTGAGTCTGCACCTAATGTTGGATACATGTCGAAGATATCAGATCGTGTTGAACTTAAAATAGTGTATATTCTATGTGCCTTTTGGGATTTTGCTCGGCCATGTTGTATGTAAGCACGGATTAATGGTGGAACCTACAAAGATCACCGTAATTGTGAATTTGGAACTTCCTAGGAATGTGAAACAATTGTGCACAACATTGGGACACACTGGGTACTATAGAAAATTTATTACGAAGTAGGCCCAGATAACCGCACTAATGGAGAAATTGTTAAAGAAGGATGTGATGTTTTGTTGGATGAATATTGACATCGCAACTTATATGTCTTGAAGGAAAAAATGGTGACCGCGCCTATTTTGGTTTTTCCGAACTGGAAAAAGGAATTTCATGTGCATGTTGATGCCTCATGTATTGCGCTGGGAGTAGTATTAACATAGGCAGGTGAGGGAGAGATCGATCATCCGATAGCTTTTGCAGGTGGGAAGTTATCCAAAGCTGAGAAGAATTAATCCACCACAAAGCGTGAAGTGCTGGCGATGGTCTATGTGCTACAGAAGTTTAGACATTATTTGTTAGGTGGACATTTTAAAATGTATACAGACCACTCCACGCTGAAGTACTTGGTTAATAAGCTTGTGTTGGGGGGAATATATTTCGATGGTTGCTATTGTTTCAAGAGTATGACTTCAAGGTGATTTTGAAGTTTGGAAGGTTGAATGCAGGCCCTAACCATCTATCAAGGATTGAAACAGGGGAGGAACCAAATATTTTGGAGGAAGGACTAGCAAACGCACAGCTCTTTGTGGTGTGCATTGCAGATGATCATTTTTATGATATTATACATTTCTTAACAACAAGAACAACTCTTGAAGGTTATTCAACTCAACAAAATAAGGAGTTAGTAATTCGCGCTGCAGACTTTTCGGTAATTGCAGGTCATTTATATAAGATGGGGGTGGATGAGTTATTGCGTAGGTATGTTCCAGAGTTTGAACGCGCTAGTATCGTTGAACCTCATGGAGGTGTGGCAGGAGGTCACTATGCAAGGAAAGTGACCGCACAGAAGATTTTACATGTTGGGTCATGGTGGCCAACATTACACGAGGATTCTAAGGCATACTACAAGGTGTGCGATGCTTGCTAAGAACAGGGCAACCTTTGTGAAGGGATGAATTTCCTTTAAATCCCCAAGTTCCATTGCATGTATTTGAGAAATGGGCCATTGAATTTATAGGTCCAATACAACCACTAGGAAAGAAGACGGGCATGCGGTATATCATTACTGTGACTGAGGCATAGCCAATGAAGGATTTTATAGCAACCACTGCTACGAAGTTTCTATTCGAGTATGTCTTCACAAGGTTTGGCTTCCCAAAGATATTAATGAGTGATAGGGGTACGCATTTCTTGAATGAAACGATCAGTGCAATGTTCGGAGAATTTCAGGTATATTATCAAAATAGCACACCTTATCACCCATAGGTGAATGGCATGGTCGAAGCTTTTAATAAAATTTTGTAGCATGCACTGAAAAAATTATGCAATGCGCAGAGGAATGACTGGGACATGTGCGCACCTATGTTGGCATTATGATATAGGTATTGTCCTTGATGGCAACTCACTCAGATGAAAGATCACAGTACAGTAGGTTAACAACAAAGAATTACAGATCAATCTACACAGAATGAAGAAAGAGAGGTATACGTAGGTTCACCTTAACCAAGGTGCATATAGACACAGGTTCACTATCCACAAGTAGCATATATGTACACACACACTTTCACAGAAGGAAAAGCCCATATACCTTGGAAAACTAAGTTTTTGGCCCAAAGTATTTGGTCCATGGTATTTTGATCCATGGTATTGGTCCAAGGTATCTGGTCCGAGGTATTGACCCTAGGTATTTGGTCCAAGGTATTGGTCCTAAGTGGTTTTGGTCCATGGTATTGAGAAAGGCCTAAAACTATAAAAGGAGGAGAAGATCATTAGGCCAAAGTGTGCAAGTATTGAGTATCTGATGAAGTGTGAGATCTAGTATGCAGGTTATTGGCTTATGGTGTTGTGCTTGATCTGAACCAGGGATGAACCTTAGCAGTTGATGGAGGATAAGATCTAATGATGGATTGAGATCTTAAGGCTTGAAATGAATTATCTTCATATGGTTTGATCATGTTTATCCTAGATCTGTATACTGACGCATGTGTTGTTCTGTAAATATTATGATCTGGGTATAACTGAAGTCTTGAATAGCTACAAAATTATGAATTAATATTTACAGATGTATACGTTGGTTGGCTTTGAGAAAAGTGCATATACACGCAGGTTAGACACATGGAAGTAGTGTATCCCTTATAAAATATGTTTCAGTTTTTTCAGTTTATTGTTGCAGAGTTCTGGGTTCTGGTTTGGGTTCTAGTTACTGTATTCTGGTGACAATATTATGAATGATCAGATTGATGGGTTGTCAAAGTGATTGATTGATTCGGTTGTGGCTGGTTCAGAAAGTGATAGGTTGATGTAGATGTATTTGATGATTGAATTACAGTAATGATGTTGTTGATGGATCCAGTCTGAAAATGTATGAAATGTGGTCCTTGGAGGAATAAAGAAGTTCGTAGCCTACTGTAGGTTGCAACCTACGTACTAGTAAACATATCGGCTAGTACAAGAGTCAGGGGGTTGTAGCTCCCTTCCAGAAGAAGCTGGAGAACAAGAGAAGGATGTAACCTTCTGTAGGTAGAAGGCTGCGTACTGGTATAAGTTTACACTAGTACAAAATTGTAAACAAATTTTTTTATTATTAAAAGAAGACAGAGACGTCAGTAGCAGATGGTTTTCACCCACATTGGGTTTCCACCTTATATCTTGGTGTTCATGTGCGTTGCTTATGTGTGATGCTTTATTCTATTTTTACTGCACTGTCTAATAAATCTCTGATATACTGGGTAAAGTTCACTACAAGATAAATTGGGTAAATCAATAGTTCTCTCAGTATTATTTCCAACAATTGGTATCAGAGCAGGTCCTTCAGAAGAAGCTTGATCGCTTGAAGGAGATCCATCATCATGAGTAATCAAGAAAGCGTGGGATCCATCGTATTGCCAATATTTGATGGGAGAAACTTTGTTTATTGGAAGATAAGAACCACAACCTATCTACAATCACTTGGAATAGATGTCTGGGAAATCGTGGAAGGAGGATATACATTTCCATTAGCAATTCCTACAAATACGACAGGTAAAAAGAAATATGAAACCAATGCTAGGGTTGTCAATACATTATTGGGAAGTCTATCACAATCAGAGTTTGTCAAAGTTATGTAGCTCAAATCAGCCAAAGAAATATGGGACAAAATCATTCTAAGCATAAATTGGGTAAATCAATAGTTCTCTCAGTATTATTTCCAACAATTGGTATCAGAGCAGGTCCTTCAGAAGAAGCTTGATCGCTTGAAGGAGATCCATCATCATGAGTAATCAAGAAAGTGTGGGATCCATCGTATTGCCAATATTTGATGGGAGAAACTTTGTTTATTGGAAGATAAGAACCACAACCTATCTACAATCACTTGGAATAGATGTCTGGGAAATCGTGGAAGGAGGATATACATTTCCATTAGCAATTCCTACAAATACGACAGGTAAAAAGAAATATGAAACCAATGCTAGGGTTGTCAATACATTATTGGGAAGTCTATCACAATCAGAGTTTGTCAAAGTTATGTAGCTCAAATCAGCCAAAGAAATATGGGACAAAATCATTCTAAGCATAAATTGGGTAAATCAATAGTTCTCTCAGTATTATTTCCAACAATTGGTATCAGAGTAGGTCCTTCAGAAGAAGCTTGATCGCTTGAAGGAGATCCATCATCATGAGTAATCAAGAAAGCGTGGGATCCATCGTATTGCCAATATTTGATGGGAGAAACTTTGTTTATTGGAAGATAAGAACCACAACCTATCTACAATCACTTGGAATAGATGTCTGGGAAATCGTGGAAGGAGGATATACATTTCCATTAGCAATTCCTACAAATAGGACAGGTAAAAAGAAATATGAAACCAATGCTAGGGTTGTCAATACATTACTGGGAAGTCTATCACAATCAGAGTTTGTCAAAGTTATGTAGCTCAAATCAGCCAAAGAAATATGGGACAAAATCATTCTAAGCTATGAAGGAGACTCTCAGGTAAAATGTGCTAAACTACAAACTCTCAGAATTCAATATGAAACTCTTATGATGCACAATGATGAAAGTATAGCTAGTTACTTCTTACGTATAGATGATGTTGTTAATTGCATGAAGAATCTAGGTGAAGAGATAAAGGAAGATACCTTAGTTGAGAAAGTTTTAAGATCCTTCTCTGCTAAATTTGAATCAAAAATATCTACCATAGAAGAAAAACAGGATCTACAAACTATCACTATGACACAGCTTCACGGAATATTAACTGCCTTTGCGATGAGAAAAGGAGGCCCATTAGATATGAGAGAAGGTGTATTTAAAGCTTTAGCAAAAGGAAAGGAAGAATTCAATGAATCAGGACATATTTCAAAAGCAGAAGATGAAGTAAACTTTGTCAAGAAGATTCAACAGGGTTCCGGAAGATTTAGAGGTAAACTACCTTTCAAATGTTTTCCTTGTGGTAGAGTTGGTCATTATGCTGCCAAATGTCCTCATAAAGGTAAATATGATAAAGGGAAGGAATCTGCAAACTGGAATAGAAAACAAAGTGTAAGTAAAAAGAGTTACTATACTCATGAATATAGCGATGGTTTATCAAATAGTGATGAAGATGAAAATAGTAATGACTATAGACTTCTAATGGCTTATGAAGATGATAATTTTTGGGATTCTTAAGAAGAAGATGACCTTCATGATTAAATCTCTAAACTCAAAATATGTTTAGAAGAAAAGAACATGATTATAGATACCTTGACATACCAACTTGCTGAAAGAGAAAAACACAATGAAAAACTAGAATGTGAAATTGTGGGTCTAAGAAAGGATCTTGAGAAAACAAATCTTTAAATCTTAGATTTGCTAAAGGATCAGAAACCTTAAATGAAATTATCAAAGTGCAGTGTTCTCCTCTGATAAAGAGAGGTCTTGGATATACTAAAGAAGCATCTCAATCACAGAAGCTGACAACCTCCGCTAAAAGCTATCTTGATGCATCAAAGAATAGTGAACAGTATGACAATCGTCAACAAAGCCATAAAGCAGATCACCAGGTAAATCAGGCTCAATTTTCTTCAAGAATGAACATAAGCCACAACCAACCTCAGGTAAATCATACTCAATTTGCTTCAAGGATGAATAGAAACTACACTCACGAGGTCAATAGATTCGATAATCACAGGAACTTCTTTAATGGTCAATGTTTCTCATGTCATAATTTTTGACACAAATCTACTCAATGTGTTGCTTAAAAAACCACCATGAACAGAGAAGCACGAAATCAAAGGAATGTGACAGGGATCAAGAAAAATTCCTATAATAAGTTTTCTCTTCTTGAAAATGAAACAGAATGCTCAATCTGTAACAACTTTGGCCATGAAGAATCTGAATGTAGGAGTAAATTTTAGCAAATATCTCAAAAGGAGAAAACTCCATTAAATCCCAAAATATGAAGAAAGAAAGAACGACAAACAGAAAGATGTGGTATAGCCTTGTATGTAGAAGGAAAAGAAAATCAATGGTACATTGATAATGGATGCTCAAAACATATGACAGGTGACAAAAAAAAACTTCACTCATATAATGCCTTAGAAAAGGAAAAGAATGTCTCATTTGGAAATGACACTCCTGCTGTCATAAAAGGTAAAGACTTTATTTTCTTGAAATAAAAGGTTAAAGCTGGGAATGTTATGTATGTATATGGTCCAAAGCATAACCTGCTGAGTGTCAGTCAAATGTGTGATCAAGGAAATGAAGTGGAGTTTCAATCAAATGGATGTGTTTTTTGTGAGCTTGATACAAGAGAAACTGTGATCAAAGGTACAATAACTCCAAACAACTTATACATACTCAAGGGAGGACAATAGTAGTGCTATCAAATCAAAAATGATGAAAACTGGCTATCGCACAGAAGATTGGGACATCTAAGATTTTTTCAAATAAGAAAAGCATGCAAATTCCAGGTTGATCGTGATCTTCCAGATATCAGCATTCCTAAAAATACAATATGAAAACCATGTCAATTCGGTTAGAAAACCAGATCTCACTTCATTGAAAAAGAAGGGTGAGCTAGTAAGCCTCTTAAACTTTTTCATACTGATTTATGTGGACCATCAAGGAAAAAGTCACCTTGTGGAGAAAAATACTTTATATTCTTCATTGATGATTTTTCCAGAATGTGTTGGATAGGTCTTCTAAAGCATAAAGGTGAAGCATTTGAAAAGCTCAAAGCCTTCAAAGCTTTGGTTGAAAATGAATCAGATCACAAAATCAAATGCCTCAGATCTAATCAAGGAGGGGAATTTACCTCAGAAGAATTCTTTGACTTTTGTGGACAACATGGAATAAAAATGCAGTTCTCCACTGCAAGGACTCCTTAGCAAAATGGAGTGGTAGAAAGAATGAACAAAACTATTCAACAAATGGCTTGAGCCATGCTAGAAGAGTCTGGAACTCTTGCAACCTTATGGGGTGAAGCTGCATTCACCATCGTCACTATTCTCAACCAAGAAAATGTTTGGGTAAACAACGTTCAAACTCCACATGAACTTTGGTATGGTAAGACTCCTACTGTATATTTTGGAGGCAATTTTGGACAAATCTCCCCCCCCACCCAAAAAAAACAAAATAGTCATTATAATTGAACTTTGGAGGTCGTTGTTAATTGATCGCCTCCAAATGTTCAATTCTCATGAAGTTTTGGGGATTGGAATCTTTTAGTGTATTGAAAGGGGTAAGGGGACATTAGGGTAGCATGAATGGGTATAAGTGAGAGGTTTGAGCATGGTTTACTTAGATCTATAATCCTCGCATTAAAGAATGAGAAGGGACCTTAGGACCTCATGGCATAGGGGCTATGGAGCTTAGAGGGAAGGAAATGAGAGTAATTGATAGGGGAACTCCCAATAGTTGTGTTAAGGGGATTAGGAGCCCCATTATCACAACCCATAACAACTAAATTCCTCCCGTTAACCCACATGCCATAATCCCTTAACCCCTACACTCATAATGCATAACCCATTAACTCCTTTATCCCTTAAACCCTAAGCAACTAACCCCTAAATTAGAATCCTTGAACAACCCTTAAAAGTCATGACAATGTAACCTTTGGAGGAAATTTTCGACAACCCCCCCCACAAACAAAATTACGAGAATTAAAATTTTAGAGGCGATTGTTAAATGATTACCTCCAAATATTAAATTCTCATGAATTTTGGGAGAAGGGGATATTTTGTTGTATTTAAAGGGGCAAGGGGAAATAAGGCTAGCATGGATGGGTAGAAGTGAGAGGTTCAAGCATGATTTACTGAGATCTATAATCGTAGCATTAGAGAATCATAAGGGACCATAGGACCTAATGAAATAGGGTCTACGGGGGCTAGAGGGAAGACAACAAGAGAAGTTGATAACAGAACCCCCAATATTATAATAAGGGGCTCCATTATCATCACCCATAAGCCCTTAACATATAACTAAATTCCCTATATTCTTAACCCCAGAGCCATAATCCCTTAACCCATACACTCATAACTCATAACCCATTTAAGCCCTTGATCCCTTAAACCCTAAGAAAATAACCCCTTAACCTGTAACCCCTAACTTACAATCCTTGAAAACCTTAAGACCTCACCCCTTATCCTCATAAAATCTTACACTTAACCTGTAACCCCTATCCCCTAAACCCCTAACCCCTTAACTAGTTGACACCTAAATCTCATAACCCTTAAGCACTTAGCCCCTAAATCTTGTGACCCATAAGCCTTTTGTACTTAACCTTTAACCTCAGAAGCCCTTAACCACTAAATCGTTAACCTCTAACCAATAAAACCTTGAAACCTCAATCCCTTGGCCCTCAACACCCTCATACCTTACTCTTTACCCTTAACCCCTAACTCTTAAACCCATAAACTCCATTAACACCTAGAACCCCTAAACTTTCCTCCTAAACTATATGTGGTTCAACACTAATTTTCTTGGTCATATTAGGTTTCTGTTCACTAAACCATCAAAATAAAACCTCCAAGCACTACTAGGGTCTAAGGAAAAGAGCCATAAGGTCCTCAATATGATTTACATTTATGGACAGTCACATTTCCCCCAAATATCCTCGACATATTTTCTTTCAAAGGGAAATAGTATGGTCCTATAATGTCCACAAATTCATCTAAGCTCAAAGGAATAAAGTAATTATCATCTCCATGCACGACCCAAATGTAATTCATGTCCACTCAAAAGAAAAAAGAGGATATAAGTTTGACCCTTTAGCTATCATCATCCTTTAGCACTGGTCCATTATCTTACCAAATGTATGGGTAACAATCCCATACAATTCTACAATATTTCTAAAAGGTTTTGTCCACAACATGCTCAAAACAACATTCAAATTCCCTTAGTTTTCTCCAAGTGATCTATTTGAAACTGACACAAGCATTCCTCAACTACATGAATGGTGCAATCTTCAAGTTATCCATATCTAGGTTCATCCTATTTTGACCCTCTTTTGTGTGCCTTCAATACAAAGTTGACCATGGTCATTTTCTAATTGGATCTACATTTTTCATCTAGTGAGAATGCCACCTCGTTCTTTAAGAATGGCTTGCTTCTAAACAAAATTACACTAATACTCTAAACATATATGGGTCTAGAAGATACATTAAGAGAAGAAAACATAGGTAAAACACAACCTTATTTGTCAAACATAGGTCAAACATATAAAAAATTTAAAATAGTATACACATGTAATTCTTACATTGTTGGATGGTTTTGGATTAAATCCACCATTTTATTTCCCCATCTCCATGGTAGCTTTTCATTCCATTAATTATTCAACAATTGCTTTCAATTTTCCAAGTTCCTTGTCTTTTACTCTCAATTTATATTTTGTATCATAAAGTTGAAGTTGATTGGAGAACTCTCAATAGTTGTGATAAGGGGATTAGGGGCTCCCTTATCACAATCCATAAACCCTAATGCATTTAACCCCTTAGCCCAGGGGGGCCAATGGTGTAATTGTAGGGGCATTGAGACAAAATTTAGGGGTTCATAACATTAGGAGAAATTGAATGGTGTCACAAAAAAGGTGGAAGGGATATCATGTTGTGTATTGAATGGGCCAAGGGGAAGTCTAAGAATGGCTTAGTATGATTTATAATCCTAGCATTAGAGAATGAGAAGGTGACTTAAGACCTAATGTCATATGGGCTGGGTGGCCTAGAGGGAAGGAAACTAGATGAATTGAGAGGGAAGCCCCCAATAGTTCTGATAAGGGGATTAAGAGTCCCATTATCACCAACCATATTCGCTTAAACCATAACCACTAAATTCCCTATTCCCCTTAAACTCCAAGTCCTTAACCTACACACTCATAACTCATAGCCCATTAAAGTTTAAGCTAGTAACCCCTGACCTAAAATACATGAATACCCTAAGCCCTAACCCTTGACTTAAAATCCATGAAACCCCTATTCCCTAACCCCTTGTCCTGTTAACTTGTGATCCTTAACCCCTAATCCCCACTAGTGCATATGGGTGGAAAATCCAATGTCATACTCCGATAGGTTGGCCATATGATTGGATTTTACTTCCAAATATTTTTTGTATTTAAAAAAAAAACCCGACATTTGTGAGATATCCGACAAACACAATTATCTCGGATATCCGACGATATGTTAGTCAAATATTTGACGATAATTTTTTTGGTTAGATATGCGACGAAAATTGAATGTTCGACAAATATTTGACATTTGACTAAGTCAATTATCTATCTATTGGAATATTGACTATTGACAAAGTGAATGTTTTTCAAGTTGGACAACATCTCTCTAGTCAAAATCCATCGAAAGTTCATCAAAATGGCTATTTTTTTCATAATACAAAAATATTTGATTTTGCTATTTGCATTACAAATAGTTAAACACTATTGAGGTTTATTTTTTTAAATATTCACCATTGAAAGTTTGGTAAGGAAAAATGTTACATAAAATTCCTCCAAGAAGACAAGGAGACGTGAGATCTACATTGGAGGCTTTGGGTAATTTCTTTCCCTTGTTTCATCCACGTTTATCATCCTTAAGCCCTCACAAAATTCACAATTACTCTAAAGAGAATTTCAATCTCCAAAGTTTGAACATGCCAAAAATTGATTTATTTATTGCAAGCATCTTGATTTCACCGTGTCTCTCTTTAAAATGAATGTATTTTTTATCATAGTATAATCGAATTAAGGAAATGTAATATTAACATAAAGAGGGGATAAATAGAGAACCAAGTGTTGTTAGCAGTACAACTTCATCTTGGATTTCACCGAGCTTGTCTGAGAAGACAAACACGATCCCATGCGAGAAATAACCTATAAATGTAAAGAAAACAAACTAAAGGAAAGAAGTGGAGTGAAAGTGAAACAAAGTGAAGAAAATCAAAGGAAACAACAAAGAAAAGAAAAACCACTCCTACTCCTAACCTAAACAGAGCGTAGGCCAAACTTACCTAAAGCGATACTTATAATGTCACTGTCGATGCATTGGTTGGACTATGTAGGTGAGGGAATGCATGTCAAGAAAGATATACAAGTATAACAACAAACAACAAAGATAAGACAATTCAAACCAAAACGTTCGAAGTTTGAATGAACACGTAGAAAAGTGAAAATGAAAAGTGCATGAAATACACTTTGCAGGTGTACCATATGGGTGTACCATAGTGTTTAAACAAATTGTGAATCAAATACATGTAGGCATAAACTTGAAAGGAGAGCGAAGATGAATAAAGAAGAAAATGTTCTCTTTTCTATTGTGCTTGCCACGTATGACTCCTCCAATGACTGAGCAATAGGATCGTGTGATACAGATGGAGGATGCGAAAATTGTAAAATAGATTGATTTCCAATGTGTAGGAGAGAGTGATGAGGAGCCTGGAAAGATTTAACACATTTTTGATAGGAAGTGGAACTGACCTCAAGACTATGAGAACCTAACATAACCATCATCTCAGGATAAAGAGCCTTGACAGCTTAGGGAAGTTCCAATTAATCATAAGATGTATAATCAAAGATCGATGGATTAGAAGGAGGTCGTCCTCCACCACAGATTCTTGTTCAGACTCCCACACAACACATCACAATTTGTAGGATCAGAGGAACCAAAGGAAAGAGGACAAGGAGATAGCACTCCATCACAACCATCGGACTGACAGTCCAAACCTGCGCTAAAATTCTAGGTATGTGAGGTGGGAAATATGGTGGTAGATCAAAAAATGAATTTTCAACTTCTCCCGCCTTAAACTACAGAACTAGAGTTGTTTAATGAGAAGAGGACGAAGGGTCACTTGGAAAAACAACCTTGTTTGTCACAAATTGAGAAGCTCTAACACAGAGGTACATTAGGAGAGGTTCAAAAGATGTAAGTTTGTGTGTATTTTCTGAAATGTGAACAAGATATTGAAATATTCATGTCAAGAACTACCAATCGACTTCATCCTTCAGAATTCAAACCACAAATGTATGAAACAATTGTGAAAATGGCGCAGTGATTCATTAGGTGATTTTCACAATTCGAAAATTTTCTTGCACTAACGTTTAGGATCATATATATCAAAACCGTGAAACAAATATGTGAAAATATGTTCGAAAGAGTGTATGGAGGCATCTCAAAATGTGTGACACCATTACCTTGCGTTCCCTTTGAACGTGAGAATGAACAACTGACAACCATTTCATATGTTTTGACTCTTCACTATCAAGAGTCATTTCCAAAGGGCCAAGGCTTCTACGTGATTGTTTATTGTTTTTCCGTTTCTATGGAAAATAAGTTTCCTTCCTTTCCTTCAAGGTAAAATATTAACACACCCAATAGGATGATTTGTAAAATATTCTTTCTAGCGATACTTGTGGCCATAAGACAATCCACCAATTCCCACCTCCCAATTAAATGTCCATAACACTTTCATAGAAGACCAAAAATGAACACCACTCGAGTCTTCAAGAGTCCATTGGTGACATTTCTTTCCAAACATAGGAATAAGACTCTAGTTAGACAAGACATGACAAGAAATCAAATCTCTCGTTCATGGGCTATACAAATATATTTAGGTATTGTGCCAATTCACAAACATAAAGATATGCACTATGGTCCATCCCATCCTATCAAGCTTAATGAAGGTTAAAGCCCTCAAGAATGTTTGAGCAACATGTCCAATAGTCATAAAGAACATATACAAATTTATGTTCATTTGGCTTTGGCACTTCTCTTGGCATATTAATTGAGTCATGAAACAATTAAGTGGATGCAAAACTTAAGGGGCATTGCAAGTTTCCTCACCCCTCTTGCCAACCATTTTTCCAAAGAGTTCCAAAAGCTAGGTTGCTAGCAATGTTAGGCATAGAAGCCACGATAATGTTTAGCCCTCTTAAGGAGTAGTAGAACCTTACACTTTTGAATCTTTCTATTGGATTTTTAATGTAACAAATCAACATTCTCAATTGAGTTTCATTTGGAGGAGTTTTGATTACCACGTGTCAAATGATTACCATTAAATATACAATTACAAATCACACATTTTATATGTTTTGGCTCTTCATTATCAAGAATCATTTCCAAAGGACCAATGCTTCCCTATAATGTTTGGGAAGCTGATAAAATTGAATTTAATTTGTGAAAGGTTTGAAAATGAGGGATATTATATGTGTGTGTTGGGGCTTCAAAAATGAATAATTTTAGGTGGATTATAGTATTATAATGATTAAAATAATTATCTATATATAAAAATGGAAAAATAGATTTATTATTATTATTTTAAATAAATTTATCTATTAATAAAAATAAAATAAATAAAATATATTAAGTCTAGAAAATCTTGGATAGACAAACACGTGCTCTTAAAGCCCAACTTAATTGAAGTATATTAAATTTTTTATTAACAAAATTTTGTGAAATATACAGGGTTATACGACCTCATAGACCTTCTCTCAAGATTATAATTAAAGTAAATTTAGTTATTCTAAAAACCCAACCTGCATTTTCTCTCGACTTTTTCATTAATTGATGTAAAAATCAGTTAGTTAGTCTTTCTTTCTTTTCCAGGAAGAAACTGAGTTTGTGTGCTCCAAATTGATTACCCTTCGAAACAATCCTAAAATTATTCGAAATTCAAATAAAGTTTTTTCTATTTAATAATATTTTAATATATATTACAAACTATATATTTTTAAATAAATAAAAAAAATATTAATTTTTTAATAAAATTAAAAACATAAATATTTAAATATTATAATAAAATTGCATTTATATATTAAATTTAAATTATTTCCCATATTATTTAAATTTACATTTGATTTTAGGTTTTGCACATTAAAAATCTATCATTTTAAAATATTTATTTTTTAAAAATTAATTGATATAGTTATTATATAATTTAATCTTATTTTAAATTTGTATGTAATTTTTAAATTTATATGTATTTATTTTTATATTATTAACTAATTTTTTTATATTTAAATTCAGGAATGTTACCTAATTTTTATTTATAATATTTGCTTTATAAAATTGTTATTATTATTTTTAATATTTATGATTAAATTATATTTTATTTAAGTTTGAATGAAGATTTTTATGAGTGGGAATGAGGATTTTTTTTAATGGAAAATAATTAATTTTAACTTCATTTAAATAGGAATGAGGATATTTAAGAGCGGGAATGAGGATTCTTTTAAGTCGGACAATAATCAAATTTAACGAGGATACTTATGAGTCGGAATGAGGATTCTTTTAAGCCAAAAAATAATCAAATTTAACGAGGATACTTATGAGTCGGAATGAGGATTCTTTTAAGCAAGAAAATAATCAAATTTAACGAGGATACTTATGAGCGGGAATGATCATTCTTTTAAGATGAAAAATAATCAAATTTAACTTCATTTAACCTAGAATGAGGATTCTTATGAGGAATGAGGATTATTTTAAGCGAGGAAAAGAAAGAAAGAAATTATAAAAGGGCGCAACTTTGTTCTAGTAAAGGGATAGGAAGAGCTGTACAAGGAATGCAAGAAGAAGTATTGTGAGGATACTTATGAGGGGGAATGAGGATTCTTTTAAGCTGGAAAATAATCAAATTTAATGAAGATACTTATGAGTGGGAATGAAGATTCTTTTGAGCGGGAATGAGGATTCTTTTAAGCAGAAAAATAATCAAATTTAACTTCATTTAACCTAGAATGAGGATTTTTATGAGTGGGAATGAGGATTTTTTCAAGTGAGAAAAAGAAAGAAAGAAATTATAAAAGGGCACAACTTTGTTCTAGTAGAGGGATAGGAAGAGCCATATAAGGAATGCAAGAAGTATTGTGTGTGTATGGAATATTTGGGTAAAGATGCAACGATGTGGAATGTTTGGGTAAATATGTAGCAGTAGTGTATAGCTCTGATAAGAAGATGACAAGAAACTTTGGGTAGAAGATGACTTTAGCCGGAATGAGGCTTCTTTTAAATGGGTAAGAGAAGCAAGAAATTATAAAAGGCCCTTTGTTTTAGTAGAGGGATAAGGAGAGGGATACAAGGAACACAAGAAGAAACACTCCGTGTACGTGGAATATTTGGGTAAAGATGCAATGACGTGGAATGTTCGGGTAAAATGGAGCGACCATATAGAGTCCTGATAAGAAGATGACAGGGCTATGATTTCAGGTAAGTTCGTTCAAGTTATTGTTTTTTTGTTGAGTTGCATGATTTTTATAGATATCTTCTCTTCAAATTCTTTAAAAATCAATTTAAATAAAAATTTTGATTTTGTGTTTTATTAGTTGATTTCTATTTGTGATTATGTAAGTATATTTGATTTTTTTGTTGCTTTACACAATATGCACTTTTGATGGTTAAAATATGGTTTTATGCGTGATTTTTTTTCTTATAATAGAAAATGAATAGTAATAGTAATATCATAGCCCTAACCCTAATTTTATAGTTGATATATTTTTTAAGAACATAATTATTTGCATCATTGTAATTCCAAAATTCCTTTTCAGCACCGTAGACCCAAAATTATCTTTTCTATTGAAAAGAAAGAAAAATTCATAACCCTAACCTTACTTTTATAGTTGATATTTTTTTGAAGCAAATAATTATTCTCATCAATATAAATCCAAAATTCATTTCCATCCATATAAATCCAAAATTCCCTTTCCTAAGAAAAAAAACCAGACAAATATAAAAAAAAAATAACCCAAAATCCCCTTAAAAAACAAAAAGAATTAAAATTTTATAAAAAAAAAACATGTCCCCACCAAGAAAATCTCGCTCCCCCTTATCATGTGCTCTTTTTCACCCATAATGCTCGGAAGGAACAGTACAACACATTCGAAAGGAAAGTAGGCTATTTGATATCTAATAGCAGCGTGTAATGGTTAGGAAAAGAGTCCATGAATCCACCGTAGAATGAGCCAGTGGATCCACTTTTTGCAGCCCTAGAAAAAGCATCAAACCCTACTACTTTCTTTGAAATCTAAATACCTTTATAAACTTCAGAAGGTTTCTTTTTAAAAGAAGTGACTTGCAGTAACTTTCAGGCATAATATCTTACTTCAGGTCAGAAACTAATAAATAGTTAGAAGGTAAAACCATATAGTATGTAGTTGTAAGGACATCTATGCTAAGTTACTGAAATGGGAAAAGGAAATCAGAGGCAAATAGGAACATAACTATAAATTGGTTACAGGACTCATCTTAACAGAAAAATGGAAATATATTATAAATATAAATATACAATTATATTTAAAAGATATTCATATTTTTACCACATTTTTTGTTCGTGTTCTTACAGTTTGAATCACATTCTGTTCACAACTCATCGCTTGCAGATTCAGTCAGTTGTTTTAGAATTTCTGTTCATATCACTACCCACAGAACACCATTACCCGCTACCCCAGAATTTATTCGTGAGCTCTCAGAACGCTGTTACCCGCTACCCCAGAATTTATACCCCAACAAAATCTTTAACGCCTGTGAGGATCGAAGACAAGAGAGAAGTTAATAAAAGGCACTGTTAAGTTCTTTAATTCGATTGAATACCATGTTCACTGGACTAGCCAAGCGCAAGGATTGAGATATCATGATGCTATAAGTTTCAAAGCCAGTCCCATAATGTCACTCGCTACTATTATCTTCCTTTTTTTGGTTCATTTGGGTATCTGTTATGTGTTGGAGTTACTGTAAAGTAATGCCATGTATCATGGTTTTCTCCTTTCTCGTTCATAAGATACTGCAAGTTCTATGCAATTCTTGGGGTTTCATAACATTTTTTTTACATGATATCATATAAAGTTGGTTGTGCGTTGGCTAACTATGGAAAGTGTCTGTCAATGGGCAGTATGATGGAAGACTTTAAAGTGAAGAACGTAAAGGATTCAAACAAGAAATTCTATGTGGAGTTCAAGGGACCTCCAGAAAGTAAGTTAGACTTCCATTGTTTTTCTTTCTTTAAGAAAGAAAAAATTGCATTGCTCAAGTTTTCAAGTTTTCCCTATTGTTGAATCCTTTGAATCCTCAAGTCTCCAACTGAACTTTGGTTGAATCCTTTGAATCCTCAAGTCTCCAACTGAACTTGTGGCTTTGTAAGGTTTAGCTAATTGGTTAAATTTTAACATATTTCAAGATTGCCTTAATAGACGCTGTTTTGCAAATTTGAAGGATTCTTTGATTGACCCAATGTCGGTATTGGAATAGCAATATTAGATATGATGAT
This sequence comes from Pinus taeda, assembly GCA_000404065.3. Lineage (NCBI taxonomy): Eukaryota > Viridiplantae > Streptophyta > Pinopsida > Pinales > Pinaceae > Pinus > Pinus taeda. Next base: position 32,227 of record APFE030752906.1, read on the forward strand.
GGGTTTTTACCAGCGGTGTTATTAGTTTATTGTCTGTGTATCAAACGGTGTTGTGACATTAGCTCCTCTGTTGCAACTTTAGGGCGGGGTTTAATTTTGTAATGAGTAGATTGGTGGGATGTTACGCAGAATTCACTGTTTGTCATGATCTAATTAGGTCTTTACCAAGATGGAGTGTGGACGGTTTATGTGGAATTATCAACTGATTATCCATTCAGACCACCAATTATTCATTTTATGGATAAGATCTACCATCCCAACATTGCTGAGTTGTAAGTACCCATTTCAAACTAGCAAAATGTTTTAGTATTTTGCGAGACTCAAGACTGTGTTGAAATTGTAATTTCAAGTGCAGTGATAGTTGAACAGTGGCAGCGTACAGTTTTTGCAAAACCCGCAGTACTCCCATTACACGGCTTTTCACCAAGCGGTGGTTTTCAGAAAGGGCTAACGAGCCTGCTATCGGGCATTAAATGCCCGCTTAGCTGCAAGCTCGATAGCCATTTAAAACAGACGTGCGCCTTGCTTTTCGAACACTCCATCCCCACCGAAAGCTATATGGCTATTGAGCTTGCAGCTAAGCCGGCATTTAATGCCCGATATCAGGCTCGTTAGCCCTTGCCGTGGTTTTCTTCTAAACGGCAGCAATACAGTACGCTAGCTGACACGTGGCCACAACAACTGTTTCAAAACTACCATTTCCCGTAGCATAAAGATCAGTCAGAAAAGTCCACGTGATATTGATTGCAACCATCCGATTGAAACTAAAGTTGATGCGTACAGGTCTGCACCATGACATGACGTGAAGTGAAATTCTCCATTGAAAGCCTTCTTTTGTCAGTACGGTAATTAATGAAATTTTTTACTCCGGTTGTTGAAATTAGATGAAGAATTTATGTCATGTTTTTGTGTTAGTTGCATATGTGAAATGCAATATACGCAGCAGTGCTTATTGTAATTGTTTTTTTTGTTGAGAAAACAAACAGGGTATGTGCAGAGCAACAGAGTGCAGGGTATGTGTAGAGCAACAGAGTGCGAATGTATTTGTTGTTCATTGATATGCATATGGACTGTGCAGCAGTGCGATGAAAAAGTATTGCCCTGTCTTGATTCGTAAAAACATGAAATGTAACACATGCAGCAGCATGTATGTTTGGTTGTTCGTTGAGTGAAAACAAGAGGGTAGATGCAGCAGTGCCAAGGATGAAATCTTTTATGCACAGCAATGCAGAGTTAGTATTGTTCGTGGAATATGAAATGAAATACACACAGCAGTGTGAAAGTAAGTTTTGCTTGTTGGTAAGAAAAGAAAGGGAATGCGCAGTAGCGCAAATGTAAATTTCTCTTGGTAATGCACAGTAGTGCAGAGATAATGTTTCTTTGTTGAGAGAGGAAAATGTAATGAGACATGCAACAGCATGTCATTTGTTTTGTTTTTGTTGACCATGTAATGTAGTGCAACACAACGCGAATATAATGCTTTTTGTTGAGAATATGAAAGAGGGAAAATACACAGCAGTGTGTAAATGAATTTTGTTTTACATAGCAGTGTAAATTCTTCAAAAGAGACAGAGGTTTTGGATTTGTATTGCACAACAGTGCAAAGTAAAAAAAAAAAAAGGCTTTTACACACAGTAGTGTTTTTATTTTCAGCAGAGACAGAGTAATCCTTTTTGGAACTGCCTTTGAAGCAGGCATGTTGTAATCCTTTTGTTAGAGGGAGATGCTTTTGTAACAGCAATTGTGAAATCCCTCAGTGTGAGGAAGATGATTTATGTAACAGTTGGTTTCCTGTTAATAAATAGAAGTTTTTTTTTGTGTTGTTGAAACTCTATCCTCAACAAAACAATTTTTAGCTTCCCTGTGCTAAGATCATGTGTATTAAAAACAGAGCATCAGTCTCTGTTTTGTTCAGTTAATTTTGCTTTGGAATTTAGCAGAAAATTCCCAACATTGGTATTAGAGCTTGTCCAGGCTCTTTGAAGGTGTCAAAGAAGCTGAAGGAAGGACTTCTTGCTGCAGCAGCTTCTCCAGCAGAGTGAAAACTCAGTCAATAAAGACTCAAAGGTATTTCTCAAGCCAGTTATTTAAATACTTGACTGTATTTTGAAGCATAGTTAAGAATGGCAAGGTCAAGGGAGAAAGTCTCCAATCCTCCTAAGGATGTGTCTCCCTCTACTACTAAAATAGAAGACAATCAATTTGAAAGCATTCTATTTGAGGCTCCAAGGCTCAATGTGAACTTTAATATATGGGAAGCAAAAATGAGGACTTTCTTACAGTCTCAAGGGATTGAAATTTGGGAAGCAGTGATTGATGTTAGCAGGATGGATAGAGAATCCAAGGAGTACAATGCAAAAGCAGCAAAGACAATCTTGAATGGGCTACCTGATTCTGTAAAGAAGAATTTAGGAAAATATTCATCAGCAAAGGATATATGGGACAAACTTCATGACCTTCACTCAAAAGGAGCACTGACCATGACCATCAATCAAAAGGGAGATCCTGAACCCATCATAAAAGCTAAAAATGAGAAAGATGACATCAAGGATGAAGCAGACCTAGAAGATGAAAATAATGAAAAGGACTTTGTAGAAGAACTCCTGACTCAACTTATGACTGCCATGGAAGAGATTAACAATTTTAAAAAGGAACATAAGGCACTTAAGAAGATAGCTCTAGTTGGTAACCAAGATCAAACAAGGAAGAAAGTTGACCTCATCAAGCTTCAAGTACAAGAAAGGGATGAAGAGCTTTCCAAACTTAAGAAGGAATTTCATCAAAGCAAAAGGAAGCATCATGAAGAGGTCATGTTCATGACAAATCAATTGAATAAAGCAAAAAAGAAGGAAAATAGCTTGTCAAGTCAACTTGAACAAAAGAACAAGAGCGTGAACAAACTTGAAGAAGAGATTGGTCAGTATAAGGTAGAGGTCTCCTCCCTTAAGTCTCAATTACAAGAAGCCAGGAAGTAGGCATAAGAAGCTGAGAATAAAATGGAGAGCAGTTAAGCAAAGAATGAAGAAATCTTCAAATGAAGTCAGATATCATCTCCCTTAAAATAGGAGTAGCTGAAGCTACTCGTAGCAAGGAAGAAACTGAGGAACAACTTGCAAAGAAGAATAATGAGTGTGAAAGATTGGAAGAAGAGATTGTCCTCTTTAGAAAAAGGGTTGAAGGGATGAACAAAATCTTGAAGAGCTCTCAAGCCTTGGATGACATGCTCAGCTTTCACAAATGTCCATTTGATAAATCAGGGCTCAGGTATGAAAGTGAACCTTCAAACAAGAATGAAAATGCTTTAAGCAAAAGAGATGTGAAGAAGCCAGAAAGAAATTGTGATGCTCCTAGTTCCAGCAAAGGCAAGGAGAAATATCAAGGCTACAATAGAAGAAATCCTATTCTAAGAAGAAATCTTGCTCCAAGTAAAAAACCAGCTCCAAAAAGAAATATAGATGATGTCAAAGAGGCAAGAGGCAATGGTTATCATCAAAGGATTTCAAGGCGAAAAGGCTTCAGAAGTACATCAAGGAAACCTCCATCTCCCAGGTACCAAAGTTTATTTTTTGGCTATTGTTATTCTTGTTCAAACTTTGGTCATATGGCAAAAGACTGTAAAGCATCTCATAGAGATTGATGTTATAGTCTCCGACAACCTCTAAAAAACAATTTTACAGGAAGAAATCATGAAATCTTATTCATGAACAATGTAGAATGCTTCAAGTGTCATAACATTGGTCATATGGCACGTGATTGTAACTTAACATGGGCTCTTACACAAGCTAGACCCATGCAAAAGAAGAAAGTTACACAAGTATGGAGAAGGAAGGAAATACAGTGCGAAAATCCCTTGAGCTCTCCAGCGAATCTAAGCTTTTTTTTTAGAAGACTCTACCAAAAGGAGACGATGCATACAGTGAGGGGGAGCCTTTAATTCTTAATCATTATCGCTGAAGCTATTAGTGAATGGGTTCTTATGAAATCCTTGGTGAACTATATTAACAGTCAATCTTTGATGAAGATCTTCTTATAGGGTAGAGATATGGAATTAAATCTGCCATAAGAGCAGAGAAAAAAAGGTTGCAGGATAGCTTGGAGATGCAAAGATTGGAAATCTTGCCTAAGGCAGAGAGAGAGGATATTACATGATTGGAGTGCCTGAGCACAGCAGTGAGAGCGATGAAAGGAAAGTTGATACGAATAGGTAGAAAAGTTTTGAATTTTTTGATGAAATGTCTGGGTATGACTGATAACCCAGCAGTTGAAATTAAAGCGGAGTGTTGAAATTGTAATTTCAACTGCAGCGACAGTTGAATAGCGGCAGCATACAGTTTTTGCAAAACCGGTAGTACTCCCATCTCACCGCTTTTCACCGAGCGGTGGTTTTCTTCCGAACGGCAGCGATATAGTACACTAGCTGACACGTGGCCACAACAACTGTTTCAAAACCACCATTTCCCAGAGCATAAAGATCAGTCAGAAAAGTCCACGCGATATTGATTGCAACTGTCCAATTGAATTCAGTGATGTCCACCGTCCGATTGAAACTAAAGTTGCTGTGTACAGGCCTGCACCATGACGTGACGTGAAGTGAAATTCTCCATTGATGCCCATCCTTTATCAGTATAGTAATTAATGAAATTTTTTACTCCGGCTGTTGAAAGTAGATGAAGAATTTATGTCATGTTTTTGTGTTAGTTGCATATGTGAAATGCAATATACGCAACAGTGCGTATTGTAATTGTTTTTTTTGTTGAGAAAACAAACACAGTATGCGTAGAGCAACAGAGTGCGAATGTATTTGTTGTTCATTGATATCCATATGGACTGCGCAGCAGTGCGATGAAAAAGTATTGCCCTGTCTTGATTTGTAAAAACATGAAATGTAACACATGCAGTAGCATGTATGTTTGGTTGTTCATTGAGTGAAAACAAGAGGGTAGACCTAGCGCCAAGGATGAAATGTTTTATGCACAGCACTGTAGAGTTAGTATTGTTCCTGGAATATGAAATGAAATACACACAGCAGTGTGAAAGTAAGTTTTTCTCGTTGGTAAGAAAAGAAAGGGAATGCACAGTAGCACCAATGTAAATTTCTCTTGGTAATGCACAACAGTGCAGAGATAATGTTTCTTTGTTGAGAGATGAAAATGTAATGAGACACAAAGTAGCGTGAAGGTAATGTCATTTGTTTTGTTTTTGTTGACCATGTAATGTTTCTTTGTTGAGAGATGAAAATGTAATGAGACACGCAGCAGCGTGAAGGTAATGTCATTTGTTTTGTTTTTGTTGACCATGTAATGTAGCGCAGCAGAGCGCGAATATAATGCTTTTTGTTGAGAATATGAAAGAGGGAAAATATGCAACAGCGTGTAAATGAATTTTGTTTTACACAGCAATGTAAATTCTTCAGAGGAGACAGAGGTTTTGAATTTTGTTTTACACAGCAATGTAAATTCTTCAGAGGAGACAGAGGTTTTGGTTTTGTATTGCGCAGCAGTGTAAAGTAAAAAAAAAAAAAGTTTTTACACATATCAGTGTTTTTATTTTGAGCAGAGACACAGTAATCTTTTTTGGAACTGCCTCTGAAGTAGGCATGTTGTAATCCTTCTGTTAGAGGGAGATGCAAAAAAAAGGTTTTTACACACATCAGTGTTTTTATTTTGAGCAGAGACACAGTAATCTTTTTTGGAACTGCCTCTGAAGTGGTGATGTTGTAATCCTTCTGTTAGAGGGAGATGCTTTTGTAACAGTGATTGTGAAATCCATAAGTGTGAGGAAGATGATTTATGTAACAATTGGTTTCCTGTTAATGAATAGAAGTTTTTTTTTTGTGTTGCTGAAACTTTGTCCCCAGCCAAACAATTTTTAGCTTCCATGTACTAAGATCCTGTGTATTAAAAACAGAGCATCAGTCTCTGTTCTGTTCAGTTAATTTTGTTTTGGAATTTAGCAGAAAATTCCCAACAAACTGGTGGTGCAGGGTCACCCTAATTCTTCCATTTGATAATTGATGTATCATTTCAAACATGATAATTCGCCATTTTTCTAACTAGGTTCAATTTTTTTGGCACTTCAAATTTGGCCAAGTTTGGTCGACGTTCTTGAAAAGGAATGGTGTCCAATATATAGTAAGGAAGAAATAATCAGACTAACCACAACTTTTCTTGATTATTTGTTCGAGGACTGAGTTTGTTTTTGTGATTCCCAAGAAACGAACGAATTTATTATGCTCAATTTATTGCTTCAGTATTGCATTTGCAGATCTCTTGAATATATTTGAAATGTTTCTTCCTCAACTTTTATTATATCCGAATGCAGAGAAACCTTTAAATTTCAGTGCTGGTGCCTTAATGAAGGGTGACAAGAATGCTTATGAGGAGAAGGTGAAAGGTAAAAGGTAAATTCATGGATGCTTGTCTCACTTTGCACTGCAAATCTTATTACTGTGGAATTTCCGATGACTGAATCAAAACTATTCCAAGATGTTTTCTCATTCATACACTTTATCTGAATTACTTGTCCACAGTATCTAAGTATTTCTTCAGTGCTTACAGTGTACACAGACAGCTAGTTTATCATTCCCGTAAATTGAAAGATTCAGATGAGGAGAACATATAATTTTTATTAGTTGCACTAGTGCAATAAATCAATACGCTCTGCTAGTGAATTACAAGATTGACAGATTTCAAGATTTCTTGAATTACAAGAACTAGGTTTTTTTTTTATAGTTCTGAACCTATCTTTATCATTCATTTCTTTTTGGCTGCGTGTTCTAGAATACTGTCTTCTATACGCGCAGTCAGGAAGCTTTGCCTGGAAACAGGAGGAGGAAGGCAGCACACTGGAAGGGGAAAGCTGCGAAGGCACTAGTGACAATGTATCTGCCTCTGGTGATGAGGGAACGGCCGGCTCTGCAGACCCATGATATTCTGGCAGATCCAGCTGTCATGGAAGTTCAAATTGCGCTCACCCACAATGTACTTTTGGAGAACGAAAGAAATTCTTTGCAATGATTAAACTTCTACTAATTTTGGACAGAACCCTATTGGTCAGTAATGGAAATGTTTACTATGATGCAATTCGAAATATTGTAAGCTTTATTGCAAACTGAATACTTGGCGGCTGAGTATATGTCCAGAGAATTTCTACGTTTTTGTAAGCTTTATTGCAAACTGAATACTTCGCGGCAGGCTCATTTAAATGAAAAGATGGATGGAACAGTACTGTTAATGCCTTAATATCTCTCTCTTCGCGAAAATTTTAAAACGTTAATATCGTTATACATGTTAAAATTTATCTCGGAAGAGAGTTTTCAGCTAAAATTTATAGCAGTGGTTTATAATGTGATTTTTTGGAAGTTTTTTCGGTGGGTTTTTTCAGTGGGTTTTTCTCGTCAAAATCTGGCAGCAATTTATTGGAATAGCAAGTTTGATAGCTAGTTTCTGCACAATCAAAGTGCCCCAAGGGCTTTTCAGGGTGCTGAATCCAAATATGCAGTTAAAAAACCATTTTAACTACAACAAATCAAGATTTAACCTCAATTTCCCCCGATTCCGTCACCGGAATCTCCAAAATGTCGCATTATAGACAACTCCAAAATTTATATAAAATGTTTTATTTTATGGAGAGAATTTAATATATATTTTTATATTTATTTTTTTAATTCCAAAATATCTAAAATGAAAATTTAGCCTGTGGTATTTGTAAATGTAATTTAATTAGATAATTATTTCAAAAATATATGTTTTATTAATGTACCTATTTACCAGATTAACTATGTACAAAAAAGTTATTTGTTAACTTTAATTTGAGAAAAAAAAAAAGGAATTACATATCTTATTGTTAAATGGACCAATTTGTTAAATAAATTTTGATTATATATTAATTACCCTATCTAATTAGAATATGAACTTATTAGAAATGGAATAATCTCAAATCTCTAGGAAATTGGTGGGTGGGAATAATCTATTTTTTTTAATTTATTAAAAATCAATGCATCCTAACAAACTTGTAACACACTACAACCATTGGTAAGCATTAACAAACTTGTAACGCACTACAACCATTGATAAGAATTCAAATCAAGCATATGCTGAGCATATCCCCTTGAGAATCAATCTAAGTCATCAATTAAAAAAAAAAAATCAACAGATCTTCATCCACCTTAAGTTGAAATAGGAATAAAAGAGAATGAAAATGTAAAAGAAATGAAACATAGGAAGGTCAACCTTGTATTCTTTGTTATTATCTCAATTTTTTTATAATTTTGAGCTAAAAATATTTTAAAAAAAAGATTTTGCTTTAGTTGGTAAGAGCAGAGGATGCCAAAAAACCCATGAGTTACCTTGTCACTAGAAATTATTCAAGTAGAGATTCAACAACCATTTGATTACTAGTTTTCTCTTTTGAGCTTCTAAAATAAACAGAAAAGGATGTCAAAAAACACTAGTTCCTTGTCACTAGAAATTATTCAAATAGAGATTCAACAACCATTTGATTACTAATTTTCTATTTTGAGCTTCTGAAATAAACAGTGAGTTCTTTGTACAATTAATTCATTTATTTACTTTCTATTAGTTAAATAAAATAAATAAAACAAAATTATATTCTAATAATTATTTGTTAATTTTATTGATGCTAAATTTTATACCATGAAAATGTTTTAAATTTTGCTTTTTATATTTCTTCTTCTAGATCATAAAAACATCATAATAAATTTAAACTAAACCCCATTAATTTATTTTTAAAACTTAAAATTAATAATTTAAATAATATGATAATTATATTAATGTAAAAATTATTTATTATAATTATTTTTTAATTATATAATTTTTTATTAATTAATCCTTTAAAAAATTATAATTATTTTTATTAATTAATTATTAGAAAGGTTAATTGCCTAATTATACCCGATCATCTTTCCTATTTTTGGAAGACCATACACTAACCAACAATCAATAGATACCAGTCCACGTATAGTGGTACGGATCGATTTTGGGCATTTGGAATTCTTATGTGGGCCATGCAAGACACACAACTAGTGCTATAGCAAGTCAAATCCTCCAAGGTCGTCCTTCCTCTACTTGCATGTGAGCATTTGAGTGGGAATTGCCACGAGCCCAATGCTTGAATCTTCAAACCATCACTCCAATTTCTATCTCATCCATTGCACTCCGTTTAAGAGAGCATTGTATATTTATGGTTTGGCTAAAGGTTATAGGCATGGCTTTTTCTTTTCTCAATGATGTTCCAATCATGTGGTTAAACAAATAATAACTATTTCTCTAATGTTTTAAGATATTTGAAGGATTTGATGACTCATACATGGTTTTCTTTTTTCAATGGTGTTACAATTATATGGTTAAACAAATATTTCATTTCTGTAATGGTTTAAGATATTTAAAGGAGTGGATGATAATATGAATTATGTTTATGAGTTGTATAAATGTATGGATGGTTTTGTTGGTTGAGAAGGAGGTAGTTGTGTTTTTTATATTTGTTTATGTAATTGATTTTATTGATTGTGCTATTTTTTTTGTTCATAGAGAAGGAAATTGCTATCCTGGGTTTAAGTTTGATCAAAAGTGGGATTACATATTTGATACGTAGAGTAAAGATTACATGTGGCATTACAATGTTAATAAAAGTGCTATGATGAAGTGAGTTTTATTGGGCGCAAATAAAATTGGTGTATAGTCATTCACGCTAAATGTTGGATTCTTGCAATATCAGTGGTATTTGTATTTGTGTTGATTGCACTTTATATCATATGGTGCATGGGAAGTAATTGGCCTAGAACTAGGTTACAACAATCATAATTAAAGACAAAAATAGAGCCAAGACATTGTCTCAATTTGATTACTTTTATTGATTCTAGCTTGGTTAGATATTCACATGCAAAGGAGTTGCACCAAAAGAAAAGTTGTTAATGATAGAGTATTTTTAGAGTCTTGGTTTTTGTTGGATTGATTACTATTGTGTTGTTAGTTGGTTGATATCTCTAGGTTACACTAGAAAGTGGGAGTGTCTCTAATCTTCAGAAGTAGTGACACTCAAAATTGAACCAAGAATAGAGGCCTTGTATCCATTCAGAGAACATAGATCTCTATGTAAGTTAGAGAAACAAAGATCGGGAAGTTAGTTTGGCAAACTATTATTGTTGGTGAAGTGAATGGGCTATAAGTCTCTCATTTATGGAACATAACATACCAAAGCAGATGAATCTTTGGTAGTGATGTAGTTCCTAGTTCTTTGAAGATAGAATAGACTTAGTATGAGTGAGAAAAGTTTGGAAGACTTGTAGGTCATCAATGTTTAGCTTGAAGAGGAGAATAGGAACTTGAAGGAGAGAGTCCAAATGTAAGACTAGAGGATAAAAAATATGGAGAAGAAACTTGAGACCTTTACAAGACTATTACCATTGATAAAGAACCAATTTTCCTAATTCTAAGACTCCTTCACTACCATGAGGGAAGAATAAGACAAGAGAAAATCACAACTCTTACAATTTGGGGAGAACTTAACTCAAATGGATAGTTGATAGGAGGACAGTCTCACTCAAATGATGGCTTAGACAAAGCTAAATCACGAGAAAAGCTACAAGTAGCTATTTAAAAGGTCATTAAAGCAAAGCTACCTTCCATTAATACCACCAAAGGCAACACCGTGATTGAGACAACTCGTGTAATCTTACCTTCCTTATTTCTTAAGAAACTTTTCGCGAATTTGAAAAGTAGACAGGTGACATTGGTTTTAAGCTAATTGGATTTGGAAGATCATTCTAGTAAATCTTAATGGGCAGGAAAATGTCATACACTGATCTTAGTTGCCACCTAAAGTAGGAGGATCCTGTAAATCAAGTTGGAAGATCATTGGACTAAGTTTTATCTCCTCCTTGACATCCTTATCCATGGAATGTAAGTTTTCTCTTCACTTTGACCATCAAAATTATCTTGTTCTTCCCTTACCTATTCTTTATTCACCATGTGTGTGTTGGGTTGTGTTATATTCTTTCCATAACTAGACCATGTAGTTAACTGGGGGGTAGAGCCCCCCCTTCGTTGCACTGATTGCATAGTGGGGGGGGGTTGTTGGGTCATAGGGGGTTTGAGGGGTGCAGGTAACCCCACTTTATGGGGTCTGGGGCAGCACCCCGAAATTTATTTTTTTTGGAACCTATGTTAGGTTGGGTGAAACCACCTATGGTTTTGTGCATGATTTTCGTACATGTTTTTTGGACGCGATGGTTTTCGGTCCATGGTATTGGACGCGATCGCTTTCGGTCCATGGTATTGGATGCTTTGGCATGTATAAATATGTATAATAACATTGAAAGGAACATAATAAAAAAATCAAGCTAGTAGTCCCAGTTTTGTGATCCAGGGGAAAATCTTTGTGTATATGTGTTATGCTCTTACATTGTTTATTTTCTGTGTTTTAGAATTCATATGTAGGTAATTTCTATATGGGGTTAAAACCTATATTTGGTATCAGAGCTATTTTGGCTTCAAGGGGACGCCTTTGTTACTGAGGAGTTTCGCTCGAGCCTATGGTAGACCCTGTTCAGTGGGAGATCTGAGAGATCAATTCTGGTGGTGAAAGAAGATGGCGAGGAATGGAAAGATAGAGATCAAGAAATTTAATGGTCAGAGGTTTGAGTTGTGGAAACTCAAGTTGGAGGATCTGTTGGTGGATAAATATCAGTGGATCGCAGTAGATCTGGCTACTAAACCAACGGAAGTGTCCGATGAAGAATGGAAGAAGTTGGATCGGAAAGCAAAGAGCACAATACGAATTGTGTGTCTCAGATTCAGTATTGTTGAATGTATCAGGGGAAGCTACGACGAAGGCTTTGTGGGACAAGTTAGGGACTTTGTACTAATCTAAGTCTCTGGTGAATAAACTGTTCCTGCGGAAAAAGTTGTATAACCTGAGGATGACAGATGGAGACTCAATGAGAGAGCATCTAAACGCATTTAATACCGTGGTAAGTTAGTTAGCATATGTTGACATTAAAATTTTAGATGAAGATAAGTGCGTCAATTTGTTTTCTTCTCTACTAGATTCGTGGGATAGTCTGGTTATTGCAATAGGTAGCAATGCAACTACCTTTGCAGTTTGATGAAATAGTCTCATCCTTGCTGAGGAGGAGATGAGACGGAAAAATATGGACAACCAGAATGGTGATGCCTTGTCTGTACGAGGACGGTCCCAGAACAGAAACAAAAATAAGTCATCGAGTGGGAGATCTAAATCTAGAGGGAGATCTAAATCTCCAGGAAAAACTACAAAGGTGGTGTGCTGGAAATGCGGAAAGGAAGGGCACTTCAAAAGGGAGTGTAAATCTAAAGCTCCTGATAAAGGAAAAGGTTTTGACGATGCTCCTTCTGCAGAGGCGAAAACCACCTCAGATGAAGGTGGGGATGTGTACTTGGCTTCTTCAAGTACACATGTAGATCATGAGGCATGGTGATTGACTCAGGTGCATCCTTTCACTTCACTCCCCATAGAGAGTGGTTCTGTGAGTATGAGAAATACGATGGTGGTGATGTCTTCTTAGGAGATGATAGGAAGGCTAGAATCATTGGTCGTGGAAAAGTAAAGTTGAAGTGCAAGGTGGAAGGGTTAGAACCCTTTCGGGTGTTCTGCATATTCCTGCGTTGGCCAGAAGTCTGATTTCTGTAAGCAAGTTGGATGATGCAGGTGTAAAGACAGTGTTCAAGAAGGATACCTAAAATGGTTCGGGAAGCACTGGTATTGATGCGGGGAGTTCAGATTGGAACTCTATACAAGCTGAAAGGTAGCACGGTTGTTAATGGGTGAAACAGTTCTGTGGTTCCTAAAAGTGGAGTAGAAAATCTAGTGGTCTCTAGAGAGAAAACTATGTTGTGGTATCAAAGGCTTGGACATATTGGAGAGAAAGGCCTTTGAATACTTCATGGTAAAGGTATGGTAGAAGGTATGAGTAATAGCTCTCTGGATTTTGATCTGTGAAAATTGTGTATATGGGAAGCAGATCGGGTGAGTTTCCTCTCTGGTGGTAAGAGGACGAAACAAATATTAGAGCTTGTGCACAGTGATGTGTTTGGACCTGTGAAAGTTCCATCACTGGGTAAGTCTGTGTACTATGTATCATTTATAGATGACTTCTCAGGAATACATGGATATATTTCCTTAAGAAGAAATCTGAAGTCTTTGACAGGTTTAAAGAATTTAAGGCTTTGGTGGAAAATCAGACAGAG